>LPNX011060181.1:0-25000 GCA_001517045.1 Pseudotsuga menziesii | reverse complement strand
GAGTGTTGATGTTTCTCCATGGTTGCAAGATTGGGAAAATATTTTGTAGATATTTCTCCTAGAGAGTTCATGTTGGGTTAAAAAATAGTTGGTAGAGAATGGCCCGATTATAGCCCTATTTATTCATGTGTAATATTAACTGTGTGTATTGACGCTCGATTGCTTATATTTTGATTAGTCATGTGGATTTTTCTATGTGGAAGGATAATGGTCACATGTGTCACTATATGTTGTAGTTTCAGTGTTTCGTAATGGGGTGTTCGACTCTAATTATAATGATTTGACTAATATATTTGATTAGGAATCTAGAATAGACAAATTCTAATCTAAATTTGTATTTGGCATGGGATTGTTGAGAGTATAGATTCAGGAGTTATTCTCAATGACGTTATGTTGTATTAAGGTCTGCTACTTGTGTTGTAATCAAGTATGGAATCTATGTTATAATTAAGTTCATATCTTCTCTATGACCTTTTGTTGTCTGAAGGTCTGATACTTGTGTTGTATCAACTCTGGAACTTATATTTTATAAAGCTCACATGACATTGTCATATTCGGGAGAGATGCTTGTGCTAGGATATTATGGTTAAAATCATGACCTTATGTTAATTTCTGAGACTTCTGTTGTATCAATTTCACATGAATTATGTCGTATTAATTCTCGATGATATACTATGTGATGTATTGATAGTCATGGTCAACATGTGCTACAAGTATCCTTTAGAGATTAGCTACCCCTATAGTGATTTACTTTAGCATGTGACTGTTAAATTGTCATATGCTTAGCTAAGACATCAGTATTTCATTTCATTTTCATGACAAAAGAATATAAACAGGATCACTGAAAGATAGAAAAGCACAACCATAAAAAAGGAACACAAAGATTTATCCTGGAAAAACCTTAAAGGGAAAAACCCAACAAAAGCTTCCTTAATATAGATGCCCCAAGAAGATAAAAGATAAAACCAGCAGGGAGATCAAAGCTTGATCCTCCTCCTTCTCCAGCTACTTCTCTTCTCCACTAATGCGCTACATAAGTGAGAGTGTCTATGTCAGAAATGAGGAGCACTACACCTCTATTTATATTCATCCATTCACTTAAGTTAATTCATTTGACATGTAGGCTCGAGTTACACCTGTAGGCTCAAGTAACCACACTGGGGTGCTGATGACCCACCTTTACAATTAGAGGGGACTACCTCATGACTCTTATTAGTTCTTCCAATTAGGAGCATCGGGGTACAATGTAATATAAGTGGTTCTCCTGGTAGGACCACCGAGGACCACAAAAACATACATATAGAATATTCTTTGAAGTTACAATATTTCAACACTCCCCCTTAATGAGAAGGGTATTCTACAGCAACATCAACAACAACAAGAGTAGAGATAGGGGACATCATCAACATCAGCAAGGTAACACATCTATAAATCATTGGAATCTTTTCAAAATCATGTAGTCTTCATCTTCAATCTTCAGTCTTCATCATCAGTAACATCTTTAGTCTTTGATCAGCAACATCTTCAGCATTTTGATCTTTCAATTAGCAATGAAATCTTCAGCACTTTGACCTTTCGATCAGCAACATCTTCAGCACTTTGAATTTTCGATCAGCAACAACATCTTCAGCACCTTGACCTTTCGATCAGTAGCAACATCTTCAACACTTTGCCCTTTCGATCAGCAACATCATCATCATCATATTCTGATATGTCGATCATAATCATCATCACATTTTGATCTTTCGATCAGAAACATCATCATCATACTATGATCTTTCGATCAAAAACATCATCATCATACTCTAATCTTTCGATCAGAAACATCATCAACATACTCTGATCTTTCGATCAGAAACATCATCATCATACTCTAATCTTTCGATCAAAAAAATCATAATCATAGTGCGTCATCATCATACTCTGATCTTTAGATCAGTACGTCATTATCATCATACTCTGATCTTTCGATCAGTATGTCATCATCATCATACTCTAATATTTCAATCAATACGTCATCATCATACTCTGATCTTTCGATCAGTATGTCATCATACTCTGATCTTTCGATCAGTATGTCATCATCATACTCTGATATTTCGATCAGTACGTCATCATACTCTGATATTTCGATTAGTACGTCATCATCATCATACTCTGATCTTTCGATCAGTATGACATCATCATCAGTAGCAACAACCTGCAATCCAAAACTCAAAGACAAAAAGTCTTCGGATCATTTTTGGACTTAAAGTCCAGGGATGATACAATCCCACCACATTCTCGACAACCGAAGTTACCGTATTGATTATGGGAGAATCAGTCCCTATCACTTTAGCACTAAGTCCAAGGATGATGCAATCCTACCATGTTCTCGAGGACCAAAGCCACCGGATTGATTATGGGGGAATCGGTCCCTATCACTTTAGGACTATGTCACAGGATGATGCAATCCTACCACATTCTCGAGGACCGAAGCCATCGGATTGATTATGAAAGAATCAGTCCCTATCACTTTAGGACTATGTCCAAGGATGATGCAATCCTACCACATTCTCAAGGACCGAAGCCATCGGATTGATTATGGGAGAATCAATCCCTATCACTATAGGACTATGTCCAAGGATGATGCAGTCCTACCACATTCTCGAGGATTGAAGCCACCGGATTGATTACGGGAGAATTAGTCCCTATCACTTTAGGACGATTTTGAAGGATGATGCAATCCTACCACATTCTCGAGGACCAAGGTCACCGGATTTATTATGGACAGATGTCCTAGGATGATACAATCCCTCTTCATTCTCAAAGACCGAGGTCTCTGGATCACTTTAGAGAAAGTTCCCAAGGATGATACAATCCCATCACGTTCTCGAGGACCGAGGTCACCAGATCTATTATGGATAGATGTCCCAGTATGATACAATCCCTCTTCATTGTCGAAGACCGAGGTCTTCAGATCACTTTAGGGCAAGTGCCCAGGGATGATACAATCCCACCATGTTCTCAAGGACCGAGGTCACCGGATCTATTGTGGACAGATGTCCCAGGATGATACAATCCCTCTTCATTCTTGAGGACCGAGGTCTCCGGATCACTTTAGGGAAAATGCCCAGGGATGATACAATCCCACTGCAACATCACTACTCCCCCTTTCGAGGAAGGTATTTCTGAACAACACCAATCTTGTCTCGAAAGTGTTCGAACTCTACTTGAGGTAGAGGCTTTGTCAGTACATCATCATCCAAACCATCATCATCTACATCTTCAGTATCTGAATACTGATCTATCACCATCTGTATCTCTAGTATGTGAATACTAAAAACATCATCATCTATATCTTTAGTATAGAAATACTGAAAGCATCATCATCTCTATATTTAGTATAGAAATACAAAATCACCATCATCTATATCTACAGTATGTAAATACTAAAATATCATCTATATCTTCAATATGGGAATACTGAAATCATCATCATTTATATCTTGAGTATGGGAATACTGAAACATCATCATCTATATATTTAGTATAGAAATACTGAATCATCATCATCTGCATCTACAATATCATCATTTGCATCTTATCTTGTATGTAGAAATACCGGATTTCTATGTGTTACATCGAAACACAGGGTTCTTTGTCAACACAACTATGGTTATCACATAGAATCATTGTAGTATCCATCTTCAGTTCAAAGAGACCTAATATCAACTTCTGAATACATATGGCTTCACAACTTAGTAGAGCAATCTGCTATGTATTCTGCTTCAACCGTGCTAAGAGAAACACTGGACTGTTTCCTACTAAACCATGAACTCATAGCAGACCCCAAACAAAAGCATCTACCTAATGTGCTTTTCCTATCTGAGATACTTCCAGCCCAATCTATATCTATGTATCCATACAATCTATACTCATGGCTACCATCATAATATAGAACAAAGTCTATAGTCCCTTTCAGATATCTCATCACATGTTTTACAGCTACTAGGTGAACCCGTCTTAGTTGAACAAGATATTGACTTAAGGTGTTCACAGCAAAACAAATGTTTGGTCTAGTATTTGTTAAGTACATCAATGACCCAATGATCTATCTGTAGTGAGTCACATCCACTAACTCTAATGAGTCATTAGCTAACAGCTTCAGGATGGAGTCCATGGGTGTGGACATGACTTTGAATTCCAACATATTGAATCTCTTCAATATCTCTATACTTTCCTTGGTTCAGAAATATTCCTTCTGAACTTTGCCATACTCCTAGACCTAGGAAATAATGCATTAACCCAAGGTCTTTCATCTCAAATTCTTCTGCTAGTTTCTTCTTACTTTCCATGATATGTTTCTCATTCCCTGTCAAGAATAAGTCATCCACATATAGTAATAGAATGATAGGTTCATATTCTACAACCTTGTAGGAAAGGTTAGGATCAACTTTACTCTTGGCAAATCCCATGCTCATCAGGAAACTATCTGTTCTTCCATACCAAGCTCTGGGAGGTTGCTTCAGGCCATAGAGGGCCTTCTTCAACTTGCATACTTGATTCCATATGTCTTCAACTTCAAATCCTTGTGACTATTCAATGTAAAACTCTTCCTCAATCATACCATTAAGGAAGGCTTTTCTTTACTTCATCATGGAAGAAACTACCATGATAGTTTTGAAGGAAGTGTACCTTGCTTCCTGGAGTAAGTGTCTATTCAGAATTAACTAACTCTTTCTGATAGAAACCTCTAGCCACAAGTATTACCTTACTCTATCAGCAACATATCTTATCTTGCAAATCCATTTGGAAGATACCACATTCTTGCTTTCTGGTTTGAGAACTATATCCCAAACATCATTCTAGTATCATAACATCTTCTATGAGTTTGTCTTCTCAGGTCATCAACATATCCTAGTCTTTTGCATTCAACCTTGAAGGTTAGAACCCACTTTACTCTTGGTAAAGTATCGATCCATCACGAAGCTATCCATCATGTCATACCATGTCGAACTCAGATATAATTTTTTGTAGTCACTCCCCCTGAAGTGGAGTATCATCTTCCCTCTTCATTCTGTACAGGTGGTTCTATGCTTGATATATACTAGTCAATAGAGTATGTCATGTCATAGTCTATTCTTTCTTAGGAAAATCATGAACCTTGCTTTGTACACGTGTTCTTGTAGATCCATATGGAAGATACTACGTAATTCCCTTTATGTCTCGAAATCATATCGTATACATCATTCCCCATGATCAACTGTTTTTTTTTATTTTTTATCATAGATTCTTTCATAGCATTATTTTCTTCATCTTGAGTTATCTCTTGTACCCATGGTGGTCTTCATCCTTCAAGGTGGATCTACCGCTTTCTGAAGCTCTTTCTTCCATCATGGTGTCTCTAACCTTGGGAGCTTTAGATTCATGTTTATTGGACTGAATCTTGAATTGTCATCACTTGTTCTTCGGAACAAGTCTCATCTTTCTTTTCTTGTAGGAGGTTGTACAAGACCTTTCCTACAATTCAAATGCACCAGTTGCCTGGTTAGAACTATTTCATAAAACATATGCATAACAACAAATTCTTATGCATCATGCAACTGTTTAGTCAATACAACATTCATCCATATCTCACATAAACTTTCTAGATGCCTTCCATCTCTACCATGACATTATTGAGATTGTGCACTAATCCAATATGTCAGCAAAGAGGTTTGATAAGTAGCAATGGAGAGTTGTATAGCACCATGAGCTACTTACCCATCACATGCATATTAGTAGTATACAGTCATTAATGCATAACACATCAACTGAATATAATCAAATGTATAACAAAGCAATATCATGAAATGACAATTGAATACTTATCTTTTATTTGTTTTGTGGGTAGACTCCATCTTGATCATTCTGCTTTATCATCTTCTTCATTCATGAAATCATAATTTCTTATCCAAATGAAAAGAATTGAGTTCTTCATATTCCTCATTGCTTGAGGGATCTTCTTTGAATGGGGAGAGCTTGATCTTCAATTGCTCCCATCTTCTTCTCTTCTTATGAGTCGAGCTAAAAGCAATTACTTCCTTCTGGAATACATTCTTTGCATGAATCCCATGATCCTGGGAGGCCATTCAAGGTGGCTATCACCACTTCTACATTCTCCACTTCTTCTTCTACTACTTCAAGTTGATTTGCATTCTGGATCTTCACATTCTTCAACTGTTTTCTCAAAGCCATCTTCTGATTTAAGTTCTTATCTTCAAATAGCTTGATCAAGGAATCAAACATCTTCGGTGTCTTTAGGGAAGACACTTGTGGTACAATTTGATCCATGATTGAATCAATAATGATCTTCTTGGCCTTCATCAAGTTCTTCATGTCTAAGGCTTTGAGCCTCATCTCCGTATGGAACTGGAACCTCTCTACTTATGTAGGTGTCCAATTCATTTTCTTTAGAGAGATCAAATAATTCCATGCTTGGAAGTTGTAAACTTTACCAAGCTTATCATCAAGCTGATGTGATAGATCACTTTGAAATGAGAACCTCAAATGCAAATAGCAAAAGATTAGATCTTACCGATTTGAGGTGTTCGTCCTGCTTCCAGAGCTAGCTGATTTAGGGTTTGTTAGAGAAAACCTAATTTTCAAAACTTGGAATATTTAAGATCTGATTAGATAGAAAGATATATATCTTCAAATGAAACTGTCCAATGTACTCCTTTTCTGAAAACAGTGGAGGAAGCTCCCGGAACAGGAAGCCCTAGTTTTCTAATTTCTTCTATAGAAGTTCATGTTACTATTTCTATGATATCTCTGAAATTACTACCCTTATGTGTCTAAAATCTTGCACGGAGGTGACATCACATGTACCTGATCCAACAGCATAGCTTTCATCAAAATTGGTTTCACCAATTGGGATTTATGATCCTTTTCCCACGGTGACCTGTTACAGGACTGTTCAGAACAATGAAGTTGTATGGAATGTCACGTGTCACTGTTTCATCTTCTGGTTCTGAAATTTGGACCACAGAAAGTGCAGTCTGTGATATTTCTGGAATATCTTTCGTAATTCAATTTAGACCTCCATATCCCATACTATAGCAATGTTACCCAGGTGTCCTGTTTAGGGATGAATTCTGGAAGAGGCTAGAACCCTAACTTGGAGGGATCATATCTCCCAAAATATGGTGCATAGGAGGCTGAAGTTTGGACACAATGTACATCAGGAGTTTATCTTCGACCTATGCAATTTTTAGCTCTTGAACCTTGGCCAATAGAAATATATAGAGAATGTACCAAAACTTAGCAGTTTTAGCATTTAGGGTATTTCTAGCTCGGGGTCAAACCAGGGTTTGACTTTCCTGGAGTTTCACCCAACCAAAAAACTTGATCTAGGTCTCTAGACTTCGATTTTGATGAGGAGAGAAATCCTATGCTGGGCTCAGTCAAAATTTTTCTTTTGCAAGAAGCCCTAATTTTCCACACATAAAACTGAAAATGCTTGGAATCGAATTCTGCTTCGACAGAACGATGCGCCCTTCAATGGAGAGTTAGCCTAGCCTCCTTTTGCTGATCAATTGTGGAGAGAGAACTAAAAATTAAGAAGACCTAGATTCTATAGCTGCACAATGTCTTCTTTTTCAGGCTGGCTCTAATACCATGTTAAATTTTCATATGCTTAACTAAGACATCATTATTTCATTTCATTTTCATGACAAAAGCATATAAACAGGATCACTGAAAGATAGACAAGCACAACCATAAAAAAGGAACACAAAGATTTATCCTGGGAAAAACCTAAAGGTAAAAACCCAGCAAAAGCTTCCTCAAGATAGATGCCCCAAAAAGATAAAAGATAAAACTAGCAAGGAGATCAAAGCTTGATCCTCCTCCTTCTCTAGCTGCTTCTCTTCTCCACTAATGTGCTACACAAGTGAGAGTATGTGTGTCTCAAATGATGAGCACTACACCTCTACTTATATTCATCTATTCACTTAAGTTAACTCTTTTGACATGTAGGCTTGAGTTACACATGTAGGCTCAAGTAACCACACTGGGGTGCCGATGACCCACCTTTACAATTAGAGGGGACTACCTCATGACTCTTATTAGTTCTTCTGATTAGGAGCATTGGGGTACAATGTAATACAAGTGGTTCTCCTGGTAGGACCATCGGGGACCATACAAAGATACCTATAGAATATTCTTCGAAGTTACAATATTTCAACAACGACTATATGACCTGGGGTAATACACATGACTGTAGGTTCAGAACAATTCTTATGAGTATGATATGATATAGAATTAATGAAAACACATATCGACCATCCATAGAAAAATTAATATGAGCAAAGAGATAAAGATCGAATTCGAATTACACATGTATGCCACCAAGTGAAGTCGAATTGATAAGGAATAGATTGATTATTAATTATGATAGACAAGTTTCATTTAATTAAGAAATCAACTTCTTAATTTATGCCAGTAGTTGTTGGAGATGACACTAATGGAGTTACATTCAGTTCTATACAATTATAGTCAATATTGTTTAGTTACATTGAATTATGTTCAGTTACATTAAGTTATGTTCAAATACAATCAATTCCATTCAATTACATGTTGTTCCATTGAGTTTCATGTAGTTCTGTTCAATTCATTTAGGTGACAAATCAGCTAGGGACAGTTAAACTCAGTATGATTAATGGAGGGCTAATATCTTCCTTGTGCGAGATAATTATGGAGTTCCAACTTGGCACCAAGTTAGAGAGGGCGCATGGTTGAAGATAAAGAAGTGTTCGCAATGTTAATTACTTACTGAAGCATGCAATATTCTCTACCTGACCTGTATGACCCAATTTGACTTGTTATTAAAGTGCTATGCACTTGGAAAGATCATCACAATGTTCCATTTGATTTATACTCTCTTGTGCTCTCGAAAAATACAATATGCTATTGTGTTGTAATCATTCTCTGTTGATTATCAATCATACTCTAAGATTTTTTGGTAGGTTTTTTATCCTTCGAATGAGTGGAGGGTTTTCCCATGGTATATCCTATGTTCTATGGTTTGATTTATTTATGTATTTGGATTATTGATGAGATCTATATGCATTGTAATTGTTGATTAAATTTTTAAAGCTTAAGTTTCTTTATATTTTTTGCTCAATCACTAACATGGTATCAAAGAAATGGCACGTGCAAGAGCTTAGTTTTGTGCAAACACTCTAATCCTTCGTAGACCTTAAAGCATTTACCAAGAGCATGATCTTGATTCTTTTGTGACCTTCGTGATAAAAAATCCTAGTACAAGTGCATAAATAATAAATTACAAGAATAATCAAGCAAAGGAAAAGAGGATCATCAAAGGAAATTTCAACTCAAAATGGGCCTTTTAACTTTAACTCAAATTCCATGCCATCATGTGTTAGCCAATCAAATTGATTTAAATTTGAAATACCGTATAGGTCTTAAACACTTTTTTAATATAAATTTGGGGATAGGTATCATAAAAAAAACTACTTTTTTTGTTTGTATTTTCGACATATCTCCTCGTATTTTTACTCAAATTTCGATCGAGAGAGATCGTTGGGCGTAGAATTAAATTTTGCATCCAACGAGTAACCACTCGGCATACTTTTCACGGACCCTGCTACCCGAAAAACAAGAAATACCTGAAAAAAAACGTGATGATGATGCGCTACCCCAAAAACAAGAAATACCTAAAAAAATGTGATGATGACATCATCATCACGTTTTTTTCAGGTATTTCTTGTTTTGGGGGTAGCGGGGTTCGTTAAAAGTATGCCGAGTGGGTACTCGTTGGATGCGGAATTTAATTCCACATCCAATGAGCTCTCTCGATCAAAATTTGAGTAAAAAAACGGGGACATATGTCGAAAATACAAACAAAAAAGTAGTTTTTTCTTTTCTTCCTTCAAAATTAATAAATATTATTTGATTATTTTAACTATTATTTGATTAATTTTTTTAGGAGGCCCATTTTGAGTTGAAATTTCTTCTAATGCATATGTGACTCCATGAAATACAACTTCCTATTGGTGATCACACCATTGAAGACAACAAATGAGTGTTTCGACACACTCACAAATATTTATGAGAAGGAGTCCCCTACTCAAAACAAGGCTTTGAATAACAAGTTGCATAACATGAAGATGGAGAGGGATGAGATCGTGGCATCATTCTTCACAAATATTTCACAAGTGAAGGATCAACTTGTAAGCATCGGTGTGGAGACGGATCAAGATGATCTTCTACAAACGTCCAACGACAGACTCCTCTCCTGATGGGAGACATTTCATGCTACAGTAAATGTAAGAGAAGAGCATCTCAATTTTGAAATACTTTGGCATGATTGTATCCAAGAAGAGGGCACATCCAGAAAAAGATGGTGAGCATTAAGGAGGAGAATCGTGCCCTCACGGCAAGAAATAAGAAAAAAGAAAGCACTTTTCTCCCAAGAACACTTTCCATGTAAAGAAGAAAGGGATCCATAAAGTTATGGACACCTAAAAACTAATATGTTTTTATTGTAAGAAGGAAGGTCACTTCATACGATATTGCAATGCAAGGAAAAGAAAAAAAGAAAGAATTCAATCATCCACCATTGTAGAAGGAGGTGAACCGTCTCAAGAGAAATCATCCAAGGAATAGGATGATCGAAAGGAATAGTTCCTTTAGTGAAGAAAAACATTCACTCTCGATTTTATGGGATCATTGTGCCGAGAGGCACTCTACATCCCAGTATGGGGGAGATCTTGTAACATGATGTAATGTTACTAATGTTTGTAACATGTCGGCAAAAAATAATAGTGATAGTGAATATTATGGGAGAGGTCTTGTAACGTGATGTAACGTTAGTAATATTTGTAACATGCTGGAAAAAAAAATAGTGATAGTGAATATTATGGGAGAGATTTTGTAACACAAAATAAAAAATAATATGACTTTCGTAAGGTTATTTTTATTAATAAAAAATAAATTTTCTAATAAACCAAAATAAATGTCGGCCACAAAAACAATTTAATATGGGGGAGATGTTGTAATCTCCCTACCTAACAAAACAATAAAAAAGTAAAAATTTAATTATCGGTTAAAAAAATATGTGCATCAACAAAAAAACACAAAATTGAATTATCCTCCCAAAAATGTTGGCCTTGCACATGGTTTTAAAACCATGTGCAAGGCATTCTAAACAACCCATGGTTTTATTGTACATGGTTTAGGAGGCTTTTCACATGGTTTTTAAACCACGTGCAAGGCCTCCTAAACAACCCATGGTTTTATTGTACATGGTTTAGGAGGGCCTTGCAAATGGTTTTAAGACCATGTGCAAGGCCTCCTAAACAGCCCATGATTATAGGAGGGCCTTGCATATGGTTTTAAAACCATGTGTGGGGAAATGATGCAATGTTCGTTCCTAACAAAATTAAAAATATTATATGTCAACCATAAATAATATTAAATATTATTAATAATAAAATTATATGTGGACCTTAAATAAAAAGATGTGTCTTTTGGTTTGAATAAAATCAATGGATACCCAAGAAAAGGTTTGCACCTCTAGAGATTTGATCCATCTCGGTGCTTGATAGAGCCTAGGATTTGGATCTATGCTGGTTATTCCCATGAAGAGACACACCTTCTAGTGTTGTAAGTTGTAGTGAATAAAGAAGGGCTCCACCCATCTCCACAAGGGTGTAGATATTAAGAGGGAGGGAGACCACAAAAACGAATTTAAAGATGCCTACCTTACATTTTTTATATGTTGTTATAAATCAGATCTATTTTTTTATTGTTTCATGATTGTCATAAATATCTGTATTCCTAGACTTGGAATTGCGTTTAGCATATACATTGTTTTTCTATCTTTATTGGCATGTTATCAATCTCATGAGTTCATATTTTGCATTATGATATAAGACTAATATATGACTTATGTAGGACTGATATATGCTCATATAAGACTGATATAAAGATGAAAACACCCTCATTAAAACATGTGATTTAGGGTTGCATAATTGTTTGTTTGATAAACTGTGAATATAAGACTATATGATTGACCAATAGAAGGCTGCATGCTTACCTCATGAGATATTAACATGGGGATGTATATGAACAAGGGGATGTATACAGAGAACTCAAATTTTAATTTGCAACATTGTAAGAAATAAAAGCATTCGTGGATATAAACAAAAGCTATCCATTTTCTCAAAAATGGATACCTAAACGACATAGCGTTTTCGCTTTTTAATGGATATTTGATTCATTCACGCCAATATGAAATGTATATTTGATATCTCCCATTGGTATAAAACACCCCAACCAATTGAGGATTCCATTTTGGTTAGTCTTTGGATGATCCAACTATTGTCTGGACGGAAAAAACAACTTAAAAGAGTTGGACAAAGCATATAAAATATTGGTTGAATAGCATATTATTAAATGAAAAAAATAGAGGATAATTTTTTGTAAGAGTTAATTACCGACGTCCAAGATAATCAGTCCACTGGAGATGATCTAAATTATCTTTCCTATGTGGTTGCGTATATACCTTCAATAAAACAAATTTGACAGCATCAGATGGTAAAAATTAACTATTTTTTAATCAAAACAAAATCATATACCAGAATCTTGTATTAAGGGAAGCTGCCTTTTCACTAAAATATTGCTGTGTTTTGCAGGTAGCCTTTGAATTAACAATGAAGCAACTTTTGAGCTTTGATCGTAGCGAATGGTCGAAGAATGAGGGAAGAGTACTTGCATGTTATTGGTGGATTGTTTTCATTATTAGAAAGGCCGTGAAGATAGTCAGTTTTCCATTATTTATATTGCCCAGAATATATATGTAGCAAATTAAATTTCAATAGTAGGTAATATGTGGACAACAAGCATACTATAATGAACCAACAACGTTTGATAAAAAAAGTGACCCACCAATTGGAAAATGCATTGAATAAATACACAGATGTTTTCGAGTCCTAGGAACTTACAACCAAATTAATGAAAAAAATGAGAAGTGAAAGCCTCTCCACATGCAAACCACTTAGTAACCAATTTAAAGTATCATCAGTGATTTCTAAATACAGATCCAATTTCAAAGTATCATTGTGTAGGCAGTGCAAAAGACTTGGAAACTGCCTCAATGACACTACAAACGAAGGAGATATATGAGGACGAGAACTCAAAGAACAAGGTAGAAGAGTAGGAAAAACAAATGAAAGACAGAGCGGTTAGAATCTTTAATGCTAATTCAATTCCCCGGCCTGGATTTTTTCAAGTTGAACATTTGAAAACCTTTGAATATAAAAAATAGATAAAATTTTGATGAAACGTAAAAATTACCAATATGTTGTCAAAGAAACCAACAAAGACTTTAACGGTGAAGTAATGAAATATACACTTCCTTCACCAGGTATAATAAGGCGATATTTTTAAGAGTTTTTGAAGTAAAAAAGGATTTTATAATTGAGAAAGAAAATTAAATGTTTTACATTAAAATACACTATAAAAATGTCATATGCTTGATAAAGTGAACAATAAAAGGTCATTATTAATTGGGTATGTGTGTAGTGAAGTATTGCGAAAAAAAATTTGGAATATGTTTTAAAAAAAAGAAGTAATTAAGGTAAAAGGATATTGGATTTGTTGTGTTTACTACATTTATTTATTGTCAAAGAAATATGCTAGAGAAGTTTGTTGACAAAATTAATTACTGGGCTTATTCACTTATTGGATTTTAGTCGACTTTGTCATAATCTGTGTCATTGTTTGTAGTAGGATAGTTTTTGTTAGTCTCTCTAAGAAAACGACGAGTTCACATCTCTCATATATAAACCAATGAATTTTTGAAGATAAGTTTCTAAGTAGATAGTTATTACAGTCTTTAATGTTAAGTGAGTAGCTTTAGAGAGAATCATTTTTAATCTGTCAATTATAGAAGAAGAAGATTGTAAATCTTTTAGTGCAAAGACAATAGAGAAGAGAAGATTCAAGAGCCCAAGCTCTCTCTGTTGGCCGCAATAGTTCTTTTTATGTCTTGACAAGATATATAAATCCATTTTTTATCGTTGAATTCATGTTTTATTTAGCGGCATATCTTTATCCGTAGAGTGGTCGACACAGGTCTTACTTAATATTTATTGTAAGTCTATTGAATTATAAGTTGTTTCGAGGTTTACCCCAAGTTAATCTTCGGGAAAAAGTGTTTTTCATATTATAAGTCTTTAGATAAGAAATCTCTTTTATAAAAGTTTGACTAAAGTGGTCCGGTGGAAGTGGGAGTTTGTCCAAACCAAAAGTGTT
Organism: Pseudotsuga menziesii; assembly: GCA_001517045.1. Lineage (NCBI taxonomy): Eukaryota > Viridiplantae > Streptophyta > Pinopsida > Pinales > Pinaceae > Pseudotsuga > Pseudotsuga menziesii. The sequence continues at coordinate 10,696 of LPNX011060181.1, read as the reverse complement.
GTCCAAGTAAAACCAGTCAAGTCGAGTAAGTGTTGTCGAGGTAAAAACATGTCGGGTTGAAATCTCAACCAAAAGTAGTTTGTTGAAAACTTGTCGGTCACAGTAAAACCTTGTCAAAGTTTGACCTATCTATGTTTTGGTTCAATATTTATTCAATGAGTAAAAAGAGGTTAAGTATCAATAACATTTTTTTATTATCAGTGAGTGATAACTCATGTTAAACTCATAAAGGAAGTTGCAATTAAAAGTTTTAATGTCTCACATAGGATATTATAAAGAAAATATTATACAATTACAATTTCATTTTAAATAGGGGAATTCTTTTTATTAGTTATGGTAGAAAAAAATCATCTTTTAAAAGATCAAAATTGGAATACATAATAATGACTTAAACAAATTAATAATATAAAACATGATAAGAAATATTTACAAGAATTATTTGGTGAAAAAAGAAATGATTACCGACCCAATAGAGAAGTTATCCAACGTTCAAAATTAGACACCAAAAAATAGAACTGATTTCCATCTAAAAAGTCAATCAACAAAGCGTTCCTCTAAAATTCAGGTTGGGGTGGATTGATTCACACTAGATGCAACAATTTTACTTGGGAATTTGTAAATCATATCATTTTTTGTTTTCAATCACATCATAGTTACAAGCACAAATGTGTCCCTTATGTGTGTGTGTGTGTGCATCCCTTCATGAGAGTATCATTTTATTTTCATCCATCCCATATATATGCGTGTGTGTCTGTGTGTGTGGATTCTTTTATATTGTTATATATATTTTGGATATTCATTATTTTAACCATATTAGTTCATCTTAGAAAATATCCATTCAAATTAACCCCAATTTTTTAATTCAACAATGCCAAATTTAAAAAAAAAAATCCTACTTCACGAGTTCTACAAAATTTTATAAGTGGGGTTGCTAGTTTGGTCAACTTAGGGATATGTCAAAAATGCGACGACATCCAATATGTCGAAAATCAGACCAAATCTGACGTCCTAAATGTCTAATTTTCGACATATTGATGTCGACAATTCTACAATTTTCTTTCTTTTAAAACGTCGGTGGAATTTCATGTCAATTCTGACAAATAAATACACTCATTGTATTTCTAACACCCAGTTGTCGAAAAAAAAACATCAAATGGCACTCTAGATCTGTTGGACAATTAACGACCTCTCCTTCATATGTGTCGAATATGCGATGACTCACTCCACCATGGAATCCGATGAACCTCCTTAATACATGTCAGATCAACGATGGCATTAATGTGTCGGTAGTTTAGCATAGTCATCAAATTTGATGGATATCTGATGATAAATACCACTCCAAACATTTCGTAAAACCGATGACTCTTACTTCCTGTCAGTCGAATAACAGACAAATAATGCATTCGTAGCGTAGCATAGCCCTTGGATTGGATGGATATCCGACAACAAATTCCACTTCAAAAATGTCGAAAAATCAAGGACCCCATTTAAATTTTTTAAAAAAATGGTGTTTTTATTTGTCCTCTTCAACATAATATTCAAACTTTCAAAGTTGAACAAAAATATTTTATTAATTTTCATTTGTGAGTACATGTGGACTTATACTACCACTATTCAGAAAATGAAACATGTAAACTTTGCAAAAGAAACTAAGTTGAATAGTGAACTATAATATATTGTAAGTACAGGAAATGAAATGGTGACACTCTACAATCAGTTTGAACAATTTGCAAGAATGTCACAGCAAGAAAGTTGATAGAAAATATTATATAGTATTGATTAAAAATTCTAGCTAGATTATTATCCACTGTAATGGTTACTGTGTGAACTAAACATGATTAAATGATATCAAAAATCCTTGGAAAATATGATTTATAGGATCTAATATGAAACTTTAAATTAACTAATATTCCACTTTGTCCTTTCTATTGTTAGCAAAAATCCCAACTATACTATGTATATAGGCATTAAGTCCTCATGATATCTGGTAATTTGTTATATCCTTAAATCATGCCCTTGATTTATTGTGTATTGAACACATAATCTATTTTTTCAGATAATTATTCAGTTATGATGGCAAGCATAAGTCGTGGTTAATTTTTTAATTATGAACAAAAAAACTCTACTATTGACTAATTATGTTATTGGCCAATATATGAATAATAGGTGAAATGGCATGGAAGCCATAAATTCTTTGACCTTTGTTCCCAATCATCCTTGTTTTGTGCATGTAAAGTGCCCAGGCATTCTTTAGACAAAATAAAATGTATTAAACACAACCTTTCCATTAGCACAAATTGAAACTGGATATGAATCCCTCAGAACATTTTACATTATGTCTAGTTACAAGGCCAAATTGAGTCTTTTTACAATTGTAGTAACCTCCTAGAATAAAGAAATTAGCACAATAATAGCATTAGTTATACCAATTCAATGTATGTTTCATCCTATGATGTAGAAGTAAAGATCGTACCTCTCCAGAGGGTATTCTATCATTTTGTGTCATAAGTGATCCAACTACAACCGTATCATTTTTTCCCAGGACAACTCCATCAAGACAGATTGCACCCATCCCTATAAAATCCTCATCCTCAACAGTAAAACTATAAAGCTCAATCCCATGACCTATTTAAAGCATGCAGATTGTAAAAGAGACCAAAACATAATAGAGATTAATGGAAACATACCTCTAGAATCATTCATGTATATAAGCATTAAAATAATGTGTGAATCCCAATATTATGTTTTTACTATGCTCCATAAAATTACCATTCGTTGATATCTTTGAGTTCACAATCTAAGTTTCTAGAATAATGTCACCTAAAATGGGTTTCCTATATCATACAGTTCCATCTAGTGCTCAAATAAAAGAAGGTGTCCCTTAATCAAGTGTCATTTTGGTTGAGTTTCTCACCTACCCTAATCTTGCAACTTTTGGAGGTGATAGTGCCCACTATCACCTCATTCCACTGATATCTTTATAATATGTACGTTTTTTTCCTAAAAGGATACAATTTATTCATTGAGAGCACATATCGAGATATTTATCTATATGCATGCAAAACATTAACATAGCATACATGGATAGAGATACAAATAACTTCCATAACCATAATGTCCTCTAGGTCCAAGTGAAAATCATCATCCCTTCATGCAAAAAGAATAAAAATGAAAAATTTAGCATTTCAATAGTAGTGACTTGTAATTCCAGTTTCCTCAAATAGTAGAAAAAAATGATATACTGAATAAAAGAAAATATAGACATAAAAACATTCAATAAAAAAGATCTCTGGTGTTTGTGATTGTATTAAGCTCGGGTTGTAGGATTATAACATATTTAAATCCAAACACCTATTTGCAGTAAGTTTTTATGCAAAAATGGACAAGCCTCATATAGTGGCAAAGCCCTGAAAGAACATTGGTAACAAAGATGAAACAAATCCAATCATCTGTAAACTTGGTAGTTTGAAGTGGTGTCTCTCACAATGATTTTTGAATGGGATCCTAATCACGCTATTCATACCAGAACACAATTAGTAATTATCAAGTTTTAATAGTATATCCCTACAAAATTTTGATTTTTGTCAGCAATTTGACCATGAAATGGTAGTATAAACTCACTATAAAATAAGTCTATGTTTCATTTAATATTGTTTCCTTATAAACTGGATGTGGGTGGTCAAAAGACGACGAAGGGTGAACACTAGGATGGGCAGGTGCATGAGGGGACATATGTCAACCCATTTCATGATCGCTTGCATGCTTAAGATAGTTTGGATATCTACACAAGTATTGTAATGACGATAAAACCTGTAGAGACCACAACATTCATACGATCCTATGTGGGAACTATCACGATCATTCGATACTAAATTACATAATGGATCCTGATGGCTCTCAGCATTTGATTTATGCTCAGGAAAAATCCTCAAGTCATCCCTCATCCATGTCTATGAATACCTGGTTCTGCATTGGAGGAGTACTGTGTTGGCATTGGAGTAAATATTTGAGCAAGGAGCAGAGGGAAAACATAGCACTCAACATTTTTCATAATGTTTGAGAGAATCACTACCACGCGGGCTTGAGTAAATACTGAGTGAGCACTCTCATGAAAGGAAAAGAAAGAAAGCGATCATGCAGGAGGTGCCATTTCACCATAGTTTCAAGCTATTTTTTCAACATGGTTGCTCAGGGTGATGGTAATGAAGAAGAGGAATGGGAAACCTTGTTCAACCAAGAGACACTAGAGTACATCCAACGCTCCATTACTGCGATGGATACATATATCTATGGGTATTTCAAGATGAATATTGGCTATGAGGTGGTCATATCTATTTATTGGCATCTCAAATTTATCCTCTCACGCTCTATGAGTTAGAAAGATAGATTTGCAAAATTGGTAAGAATAATTGTTGGCACTTTCAAGGAGGATGCTGAAATAAACCCGGTTCACATGAGAAGTTTGGTGCAGTTATCAGAGCCTCACTTTCATCGTGGCCAAAGTAACATCGAGCATGTGGAATCCAACAACCCTGCCAAATACGAGGCAGAATCCACCATGCGGCATTAACCTTCATATTTCCTTGGGTCCTGTTATTCCTGTCAGTGTTTATCTCCCTGTTTATCTTTATGTCTGCTTTCAATTCACTTTTTTCAACTTGTATTCATATAAAGGTTTTTTAGTTTCGATTCTTGGAATCTCTCACGCTTTTGTGTCACACTATTTGTTCCATTTTGTTTTTTTTTCTCTTCTAGTTGCAAGACCATTTCCTGACTCCATGTTTTACAAGTTAGGAGCTTGCAAATAAAAAAATTCAGTTTCAACAATAATAGAAAAGGTTCCCTCTTATTAACAAAAAAAATATATTTCCCTATAATTTCATGGCCAAGCAATAGTCCAAGCATGTCTTCATTCTTCTACCCAAATAATTTTTCATAGAAAGAAAAACACAATCAAATATATTGTACAAAATTCACAAAAATAAATAAATTAGGATTTAAGAAAACATAGAATTCAATTAAAAAGTCAAAATTTAGCCTACCCATGCTATGCAGATTGCTCACTGAATTCTTGGAGACCAAAGTATACAACACTAAATTCTCTCTCACAAAAACCCCTTGATCTATACAAGTGATGTTTTTGTTGTCATTGAACCATGTGCAAATTAAGCAAATGTGGATTATATTTTATGCAAAGAACTTAAATAAATAAAAAGGTTTGTGCTATAATATCAAGGTGTAAATTTATCTTACTATATTATTGACATGGTTTTGATTGGAAATAGTAGGCCATGCAAGCAAGTGAAATTCACAAAACTAAATTTCAAGGCCTATAAAGTATGAATGCAGTTAGCCTCATGTTTCAACTATTTCACCATCTCTCAAGATTAACTTGAGCAATAAGATTGCTATAAATGAGAAATCTTATGTTACACTAATAACCAGACCTATAAAGGTTGGAACTTAAAACAAAGCACAATAGTTGGAAATAATAATATAATGCAATTAATTTCTCCGCCTTCTCAAAACATAATACATAAGCAACAAATTATCTTGTTACATGTTATAGTAACAAAAATGGAAGAAGAGAAGTACAATTCCAAAAGAAAAAAATGGCAACAATTCTTACCACTATATTTTATCCTATCCTAATTTGCTCATATATACAGAACTGGGTTGCATCAAAAGGAAAATCACATAATAGAAATGACCCATACCCCTTCAACAGTAGAACAGGTTCAGTCAAAATTTTAAAATATTTAATTAAACCATTATTTTCAGTCTTATTTGAATTAGGAATATACATTAAACTATATATACAAAGCCACATTCGTGAAATTAAAAAAAAATCACTCGTATCTTGGGGCACATAAACCTTCTCACTTTCCTTTCCTCTATTACATTGAAATCAAAATTTCTTTGCATTTGATTTCTATGTACAAGTGAGATTTGTTAGGTTATGTCCACTTCAAACTTTATTTAAATTATGAATGGTTGAGGATTGAAAAAACTGTATAGATCTATCTTGTACTAATGTAGTCGATTTTTACTACACTGGTTGCCACTCTTTTATGAGCACTATCTTGGCTAGTGATTGTAAATATCTTGTTATTGATATGAGAGAAATACCTACACAAGTTTGTAAATCAGTGTAATTATGTGATGTTCCTTACTAAAGAATCCCATCCAAAAAACCTTACTGGTAAATCTCATTAAGAAATCTCCCATCGTTTCCTCCATTCAAGAAATAAACTAAATCAAATCTATTTTCCAAGCCAGTTATAGTAGTGCAAATAGCATCCAAGGAGAAACGATGTATAGATATCCTTAGTGAAATATAGGAAGTCATGATGAATTTAAAAGACTAGGTAAATTCCCCGTTTATTTTTATTTGTTTTATTATTTCAAATTTACTGGTCGAAATTTATGCAAACTATTTCATATATTTTGCTCCTTATTTATTGATATTTCTTGCATCGAATTTGTTATCCAAATCTATCCATATTTATTGAAAGCATTGCATATGAATCTCAAAAATAGTTGTATTCCTCTCACAAATGGGAAAAGGTTTTTGAATAAGATATGGTTTCATTTTAAGAATTTGGTAAAGTTATGTGAATAAATAGAATATTTTTTGGACATGAAGGGTTCTTATAATATGTGATTTTCATCCCGTATAAAAAGAAAAGGGCCTCGTTGAACACCACTACACCACTCTACATAAGCTAGATGACTTGCATGGTAGGATGCTCTTTATATATATAATACACCAGTGGTTGTTAAAGGGATGCAACATTACCCTTTAACTTCTAGATATATCTAACTCATGCAACCATACCTCTCTTGGTTATTGGTTGATGCTCATTGGAAGGGAAACAACCAACTCACAACATCCATATTGAATATGGTGGTTCATAATATGATTGCATATAAAAACAAATTTTGAATTTGATTTTATCTTTGAGAGGTTTTGTCCATGAAAGGGTTTTGATTTTTTGTGAACTATCTATCAAAATTACCATCTCACAACATCCAAAATGTTGTGTGGGAAACCATCTAGGCATTTTCTCACATTTGATGAATGCCACTAAACCCTTGGGGATATACCAGATTTGAAGACATGACCTCTCATATTTCCATTGAAACTGATTTGTTTAAACCCATTTTATTATATAATACTTTCTCTTATCACCATACATTTTACTTAATATAAGTTCTGAGAGGATAGAATGAATAAGGGACATTCAAGTTTCTTGATAACTTGTTTTTAGTGTGTTCTTACCTCATAGATGAAAAACGATAATATTTACAAACTATTCAGCATTTGCAACTTCAACTGGCTAATCCTAGAGGACAAAATCAAGTTAGCAAGGGAAACATTGCTCAAGTTCAGAGTGACATGAAAGAAAAGAGACCATCATATTTAGAAAATAAAGGACATAGCCAACATGGAATCAACAAAGATATGGATACAAGGGCTAGTAAAAATGGGAATTTTGTGGTAATGAACCATGATAAAGAAGTAATTATACAAAATTTCATTATAGATGGGTTTTTCTTCTTAATATGCTTTGTGATATCCCTGCAAAGGTAAAAAATATTTTTTAGGTATTTCTTCATATTACAATATCTTATCTTTCTAGCTGTGAGGTGATAGTGCAAATTAAAAATGAATAGTCAAGAATCATCTCTTCAAAATTTGTTGTAATTATGAAGAGATTTATCTAACCTCAACTCTACGTAATCTGAAATTTCTATCCAAAATGTCTTAGCATGATCTGATGCAATCGGTCATGTCTTGAGATGTAATCATCATGGTCTCTTCATGAATAAAGTTTATCATTTCAGTAACTAACAAAACTTGACAAACTTTTGAATATTATTTGAAATAGGAAATATACATTAAATTGGAGATACAACCCACTTTATGTTTTTCATCATCACTTTCAAATTATTAACAACAGAACAAATTCTACAAGCTAGTCTTCTACTAGGTGGTGGACATTAGTTAGTGGAAGGAGGCAATTGGAAAAAGGAAGCAACTTTAAATGATCGAGCAAATAGAAGTTTCTTTGCATCTCCACAAATAATTTGCTTCAATTTCATTGTAGCGAACAAGTATGAAGTAAACTCTACATATAAGCAAGTTTATTATTATGAAGTTGTGGTTTTAGCTATACCTATGGATGAGATTAAAATCATCTATGACTTTATACAACCATATCAATTCTAGAGCGACCTCTTCACCACACTTATACAAAATTTTTCAATGGTGTCTTAAATATGATATAATTTGGGTTGTTGTCTACTTCCAACCTACCTAATATAATAAACACTGTATAAGTACCGTAGATTCACCATTTTCATGTATATCAATATTGAAGGACAATAGTATAGATGAGAAAGCTTATAAAATATTTTAGCACTTAAGGTGACATAATTGATCTAAGACTCTAGATAAGTTCTAAAGAGAAATTGAGAGTCGAAGGTGAATAATGTAGTATGATATTGACCTTTTTCTGGTCAAGTATGAGAAAATCTAGAAGTAAGGCAAACAAAAGGGAATTAGTAGAAGCCACAAGAGGTTTTCCTTTGGCTCATGGATCATTTGCCATTATTGATAGCCCAATGCTTTTCTTCCCAATTTGTTGGAAGTTATACTTACACATGAAATCACTGAAGAAGAGTGCTAAGGATCAAATCACAAATGAATGGGGCCTATATCCTTGTGAAATTAGCAACTAGATCCTTTGAGTTTTTCTTGATGAATAAAATGTGAGGAAGGAAAGATCAATCAGATTTTTCGTGAGCATTTTTGCAAAATGTACATGCAACAAAGCTACGTTTCCAATACTAATTATAATTTTTTGCTACAACTTACCTTGATTTGTGGATCTTGGAACTGTCTTCTTTTGATTTACCTTTCAAAACATCTTTTAACATACTACGAATATTTTCCTATTGTAATAATTTCATGTTAGGACCCATCAAATAATATTTGCATGTTTATAAAAATAGCAAAATGAAGCTAAAAAAACACATTTTGAGTAGTTTGTATCAATGAATAAAAACAACAATAATAATGAACATTTTACGATTGATGATCATTTTTAATTTAACAATGTAAATTACAATAATATTCAAGTAAAATAATTGGTAATAAGAGATCACATGAGGAAACATGGAGAACCACAACACTATGTATATAAGGCCATCCTTCACATCAAAACGTCAATTTTTCATCTGAAATATGAAAATGTTTCCCAAGGATATTTGTAACAATTTCCATTGGATGGTTCAAATAGCAACAGTAAAATTTATACACTACAATTATAGAAATAACTGTTTTTAATGTATAATTCCTTACCATTCATTGAACTCCTATCTATTTCTAGAATCATTTAATATTCACTACTAAATAGTACCAACCATGTGAAGGTGGAAGCTCTTATGGACCCCCCCCCCTCACATCATTCTCAATTCCCCAAATCCAATGCATCTACTTGCAAATAAAAATTTAGCGCAAATTCATTCATTCAATAGGTGAAATAAACATTCATTAAACCATTCATTAAATCAATCATTAAACCATTCATTCATCCAAAAGCTAAGAAAAACATTCCTTAAATTATTCATTAAACCACTCATTCATTCAATAGCTGATAAAACCATTCATTCATTAAATAGCAAAAAAAAATGCGTGACATTGTATTATAAAAAAGAGTGGCTCAAAATTTCTTCAGACTCTTCTTTTTTACTTTTCTTGTCTTTACAAAATGAACAAGAATCGCATCTTCCAGAATTTGTTGTTGGGTTCCTGGTGCTTCATCAACTTTTCATGATGTCTCTTTAGTATATTTATCGCTAGGTAGATCTTGTGGCAAGGGGCTTGCAATTGCTGCAATAATGTGAAAATGTTGCATTATATTTTTTTATAATTACAAGTATTTCATTTAATAAAAAAAATTATGAAGGTGTTTCTTTACCTGGTGTGCACACATTATGTTCTTCATTATCCTGTCCAGGCTCAACCTGTACAGTGTGACCATGTACATGTTTTGCAGTTGAAATATGGAGAAGTACAATTAATGTTCACCATATTTAATTATCTATACAAAATAGTAGCATATGAATAAATTCATTACCAAGAATCGAAGCATGGTCTTCGACCGGTTGGTGTACATCATCAACATTAAGGGGATTATTTCTTTCCTACTCAAAGAAGAATAAATATTTCATGTTAATTGTTTATAACGAATAGATTGCATGGAAATTAATAATTTTTTATTAAACTATATACTTTTTATATACATGTGCACCAGATGGATCACCAAAAGACCATGTATGCCCATACAAGATTTTTCGTCGTTCAACAACAGCTTCAAATCCATAATGGAAGCCAAGATTCAAGTCTTCCTGAGTGGGCACTTATTTGAATCGGACTGCCTGAATATTTGCATAACATCATCAATAATACATTTTGCTTCAGATTAAAATGAAAATAATTTTCTATTTATTATTTGGATGCAGTATCGGGTTTTCGATACTTACTGTTGGTAATAACTCCCGATTCAATGTTCTATTCACGACTGAAACATTAATTTATAGATTACAATGAGGCGGTTGAGAACCAGCCTTTTTACCTTCCCGGGCAACTATTCAAATTCCTATTTAATTATTTATTTACAATAATCCT
>LPNX011060173.1:14644-117736 GCA_001517045.1 Pseudotsuga menziesii | reverse complement strand
AAATGATTGATCAATTTATGCGCCGTCGCTTAAGCGACGCTTGCTAGGCTAGCCGTCGCTTAAGCGACGCTTATGAGCCTAGCCGTCGCTTAAGCGACGCTTATGATCCTAGCCGTCACTTAAGCGATGCTTATGACCACAATTTTTAAAAAAAAATTTAACTTTGTGATTTTTGGTAGGTTTAAAAGAAAAAATCCACGCGCCGTCGGAAGTAACCGTCGGATTTTGGATCGAAATGTAGTAGTGAGATTACTGGCTCTTGGCAGTGGATCTTGACTTGTGAGTTCAATGGAAGGACACTTTGACACAATTTATTATTGAGCAACAACATGGTGGTATCAGATTAGGTGATGGACCAGATTCATTGGTATGGATGTTCAGTAAGAAGAATGGCATGGTAAATGCCAAATTGGCATATGACTGCATATCTACTAATTTAGTATGTTATCGGCCTGAAGAAGTTCTTATATGGATCTGGAAATGTAACATTCCATTGAAAATTATTTGTTTTAACTGGTTATGTCTATCAAACCATATACATACCCGGGACAACCTAATAAAAAAAGGTTGGATTGGTCCACATTGGTGCTGCTTATGCAAAAGTGCAGCTGAGTTTGTAAATCATATCCTTGTGGAATGTTGTTTTACTCATCAAGTTCTATATTCAATCAGCTCTAAACTTAATTGTCCTATTAGCTGGAAGGATCCCACTTACCTGCAGAATATGGTTTCCTGGGACAGGATGGAAAATAAGCTTACTTATCTCTCTCTTCTGATGGCCTAGAAGATATGGTTGTCCAGGAATAGGTGTATTTTTTAAGATAGAAAGCCAGATGCAAACTTCATTGTGCACACTATATAAGAACAGCTTCAACTTCATTCGGTACATTCTCAGCTAAAACTCAAAAGGAGAGCTATTGAATCAGCCCCTGTCTATGATTTTCCTATGGGTTTTTTTGATGGAGCCTCAGCCAACTTGATGGGAGGTATTGATGTACATCTCCTAATCAGTCAGGACCATTACCTCTATATGAAAATGGGTGTTGGTCAGAGTACCAACACTAGATCGGAACTACTTGCTCTGTGGACTCTTCTGATCACTTCCAAAATGTTTGGTCTGCCTTATCTACATATTCATGGAGACTCCTCTGCCATTATCAATTGGTTTAATAGGAGATCACTCCTCTCCTCTCTCACATTAGATGGTTGGTGTCAAAACATTAGAGACCTGGAATCATCCTTCCTCCAGCTAGATGCTTGTCATGTATACAGAGAATACAATGTTATGGCGGATGGCTTATCCAAAGAAGCACTATCTATGGCCTCAGGCCTTATACATTACTCAGAATTTACTAAGGGTGAATGCACTGGGTATGGTACTTTTCAGCTATACTAGCTTCAGGCCTACTCCTTTTTTTGTACATCTTTGATGTCTTTTGAGTATGGCAGTCTATACACATCCTTTGGATGTCGGAGGTGGCCTGTCCCCTCTCATTGATGACTTACTAGAGGTGCTTTTCTGGATTAGTTTTTTGTTCATGACTTGTACCACCTGTATTATGACGGTAAGTGTTGGGTTTGAGTGATGGTTATGTTCTCACTTCACAGACTTCTGGAGACTTTCTTGTATGTTGACACTTGATATGTGACTTTTGAGGCACATGAGGATGAACTTCTATTTGTTGTAATCATGCCACATGCATAGACTTTATTGTTGATGTAAACAAGTTACCTTTGATTTCTATGAAATAAGTTACTTTTGATTTCTATTGGAAAAAAAAGAAATTGATACCACTATTACGACAACTTGCTTTGCAAAGTTTCCTACTGAATGTGTAACTAGGGATACCCTTTGAAGTATCATGTATGAAAGCTATCACATTCACATCTAAGTAGAGATTTTTTTTTTCACCATCAATTTCATGATGGTAACATCACGAGACTGAAAGGTCATATTTGAAGCTATTGCACTCCAAAATCCTGCCCAGTGAAAAAAGTTTCCGTGAGGGAAACCAAATGCTCTCTCCACAAAGTATTGAACCGTTGTTACGTATCTATCCAAGTTTCTATCGTGTTGCACAAGGACCCTGAATTTGATGAACTTTCAAGGAGACAAAGGTCAAGATGAGCATGTAGTTTGATTGACTAATTGTTTAAATGCTCATGGATCAAGGTCTAATATATTGGTGAGATAGCTTATGCACGTGGAGACCACCCACACCAGCATCTCTCCTCAACAACAATTTGTTTACCTGCATACAAATTCAATGTACGTATATTTGGTCCCGAGTTGAAACCACATGGATGGTCAAGAATATCTTGGAGCTTCAAAATGCATTATCTAGCATCAAATTTTGAAGATTTTGAGGCTTGATAATTCCAAGGTCTTCACGTTCTTATTAATGTACCCTCTCAGATCGTCATTTGAAGTTAAAATGCAAGCTTGCTTAATAATGTGATTGTAAGTATACACCGCCTTTCACAAATCGCGAGGATGATGGCTCAAATTTCACTTGGATGGAGATGACTCTAAGGAAGCAGTGAAGGATTGGCATAGATAAGAATGCGACCTACGAGGATTTAAAGGGACCTTTCTCTCGTTAACATTAGCAATTAGTTTTCCTCGGTTGTCTCTTGGATTATATTCGGATTTCTATTGCGTAGATATCCCTCATCTGGATGCATGCGATGGATATCGCTGGTGGTTGTAGTTTAATGGTGAGAATTCCACGTTGTGACAGTAGAAATCTGGTGCACCTCTAGCCCGACCAAGACTCCGACCTCTACGACTTTTTAACACTCTACTACTGGATGCATTCGTTCATCAAAATGGCTACGTGGCTTCACCTCCGATCACACGAAGACTCTTGGGTATCCCCATCTTTGCGTTTAAAGACCTGTCTAGTATTGCAGCATTGGAATAGTCGGAGACGTCGGTAGTGTGAAGTGAACATTGTTGTTGTTGCGTGTGAAGTGAAAGTTGTTGGTGCTTTCAATGAGAGATGCTTGAAGAAGTTGCAGAGTTTGGTTGTTGGTATCACATTTTTGAAGACTGCTGCTTGCAGAAGCTACTAGTAGGTGTGCTGCATGGAGTTGTAACTACAACTTCTAGCTAGAGCCACTACTAGTGACTGCGTACTGGAGCTATGGTTTGCATTGAAGAAGAAACTTGTATCTGTCTGAGAACATATTGTTGGACGTGTGTTTCTCCCTCAAAGAGCTCGATTTTCTTTTCACTATATTGTTACACTGAGCCAGTGTGGGCTTGAGCCGCCAGCTGAGTTTGATATATTCAGTGGTGAGTACCTGAGGTCAAATTGACTTCTCATTATAACTTGAATAATTGAAAGTGTTAAAGTTTGGACTTTTCATCAGAAGCTCTTCACTACTTCGACTGTAAGGCCTTGCAACCACATTGGGCAGTCTACTTGCTTCAAGAGATTGTGAGAGATGAAGTTGAGAAGAAATTGGTGGACACTGCTTTTAAACATCATAAAAGAAACTAGAGTGTTCAAATAGAGAGACCTATTTGCATTTGCAGAGTAAAGCATTATTTTCATCTTTTAGATTCAACATTCACAATTGTAACTTGCAAACTATGGTTTTTTATAAGTTCTAGTGCATTTTTGGTACTTGCATGTGTTTTCCCTAAGTATTAAGTTGAAAAAAAGTTGAATTGCATTGTATTTGGGTGCATTCTCACTTGAGACTTACACCCCTCACTTTTGGGGGTTTGAGTCTGCTGAGTCCATTTGTAAAAGGGTGGAGTTGCAATAAGCCCTTATTTAGTTGAGTAAGTGTTAATGGCAAGAACACTCTAGTTCTCTCCTATGTCAACAACACTGTCATAGTCAACAAGACCACCCTCTCTCACATTTGAGATTGTGTAAAAGATTCACAAGATACACTTGAGTTTTTATAGCTTGAGTCGTATCTTCTACGAGAAGACACACATTATGAACTTGTTCTTATTTAGAACAATTCTCCTTGTGATTCATATTAGCGTCCTACACGTGATGCCACTCCAAAAGTGAAAGAAAATGAAGATGAAGTTATGCATACAGTGGTTCTGGTTGCACTTCTCAAGCCGATCATCGGACCTTAGGAAGAGATCAGCCACAACAAGCATAGAACTAGTCTTGGATACTATAAGGAAGTGACAGTTCACATTCTTGATTTCTCCAAGCCAATCCAATTTTAAAGCTTTGGATTCCTCAATGAAAGTTCATCTTCTTCAATTCATAGTTTGACACACCAACACTGTGATGGAGTTGGCAATGAGAAAGATCCATTTTTTATCTTCATGCTTGTAAGCATTGTGGAAAACATAAACACTCATCAGATAAATGCTTCACTTTGAAGAATCTGGTAAGAGAGAAAAATCACTATGGGTGGATCGCTTCTTGGAAATGGTCATCAACAACCAAGAAGATATGTGTCGTACCAGAGAGTTCATTCACGAGTAATGACACATCTTGTAGTTGAGACATTCTCCTCTCCTTGCATTGTTCATGATAGGGGGGATGATTAACAGCGAGAAACAAGCGAGCCTAAGCCACAACCAAATTCGGGTGCTAGATTCAGAGTTATAGCAGAAGATAGAAGAGAACCATGCTCCAACGTACTCATGAGTTTGTGGTCTTTTTTATCTATTTTCGACACTCATAGCCACCATCAGAATTTCCACTCCTCACGTTGTTCTTGACAGGTGGGAATGGTGAACCATCATAAACAAGAGAGTGAGAATAAGCAAGTTGGAACAAGCGATCTTGCACTAGTGCCAAATCCATAGGTAGAACTTTGTTTCAGTTGCCAAAGCCGCCTAGCCACAGTTAGAGTTGCGGCACTAAACCATAGTAAAAGCCATGTTCGACTGAGATCCAATTGGTTTGTGGTAAGCCTAAAACCACCCATTTAGTAGACGGCATCAACCTTTTGTTGCTTCCACTAGACACCAGTTTTGGTGGTCCTCAAACCACTGCTTTCCACAGAGAACCGTTGAGCCTTCGAACCAAGTTCTGAAAAGAACCTCTAAGTGAGAACCTGATTCAGTGACAAGTTTTGAAAGAACCGTTGAGCCAAAATCAAAGTTATTGCCAAGTTCTAGAGTTTTTGGTCATCCAAAACCACCACTTCATAGAGCTTCTTCAACCATTTTCAATTGTCCTTCTCCAAATATTAACTCTCTGCTTGGACTCATGTACACCCCTTCTAATTAAGAGGATGAATGTTGGAATATTAATCTATTAGGGCTAATGGATGCCAATAGTCATGAGGAGTCCAAGGGATGGATTAGAACATGAAACCAAGTGTCACCCTGAGTTGTACTTATATGTGCATATCTTAATGAAAATTATTGTGTTTTCACATCAATTATATCTCTTTGTAGTGTATCCTTATGTTATTTGGCTTTGTGTTTTAGCCAATCTACTTGTGTACCCATTGGGAATCTTAACAAAAATAACAAGAAATTAGCTTTGTGAAGAGGAAATTGCAGACATAAGAGGAAATAGGATGGTTGTGGGTGAGCATAGAGGTTGGGAAAGGTATGGAATTTTACTCATCATTTATTCACTACTCCAGGATTCTTGAGAAGCCATGAGTTGATGTTACAAAAGGTTCTTTAAAAGCATGCAACAAGTTGGACTCTTTCTACACACACTAAAGAAATTATAAGGGTTGGGTATTGTGAGGGATTGTAAAGCAAAGAAGGAGTAGGCCTTCCTTGTGTTGTGTGGGGTAGTTCAAGAGAGTTTCATGACTGAGATGGATGAATGAGATGTTTGTGGTGTTCATTGTTGAGCATATTGGCTAACTAGGAGAGTAAATTAGTTGGATTGAGAAAGAGATAAGCCTATAGGTGTTTATTTTTCCCTAGTGGTCTCATATCCTAGCGTAGGGGTGGTATATGTAGTTGATACCTACAAATGGTGGAAAATTACTCCTACATAGCTTGGTGCTTGGATTTTCTTCTCTTAATAGATAAGCATTCATTGTTGTCTATGTTTATGCAATGATTATATGTACTTCCTATGATGAATATGTTCGTTTATGCATGATGTGTGTGTGGATATAGTTTTTATTCCATTGTGTTTTATATTCATGCACTCGCATAGAGTCTTTCTTAGTCTATGTTTCCCATGGGAGACTTAAAATAGTTTTAAATTCGAACAATGGCCCCATGGGGTGAAATTTTGAAACATGGAATTTGTAACCAACCACTCCTATAGTCAAAATGATGGACAAATATGATACGAAGTGGTATCCAAGCTCTTGGTTGCATCGTTGGGGTTGTATGGGTCAAAATTAGTATTTACCTAAAAAAAATATTTTTTAGGAAACGAGTTTGATGAAATGCCTCTGTGAAACTTGTGGTTTGAAATTGTTCGTATGATGTTTTAGCAGGTCCAGATATTAAATATTGTGGTTATCAACACAAATGGTATATTGGTTTAAGGAAATTTTGGGAAAATTTTCATTATAAGTGAACATCCCCATTCTGTTAATTAACAAAATCTCAAATGCCAAATTGTTTGGGTCATAGTTCAGTTTGAGAGTTCAAGGATGATTGATGATTGAGATCAAAGGGGACCACTAGGTCAAAAGATATGAGCCATCTATGCTTGTAAGTGACCATGATTTAATAGGAGGGGTCATTGCATGAATGGCCTAGATTAAATATAACACCTTCTACTAGCAAATCATGACCGTCTATGCAATTTTAAGGTGATTATGACTTATCATGAATGGCCTGGATTAAACTAAGCAAATCTCATCATTATATCTAAACCATTCCCACATAAGAACATAACCAAAGCATAACAAGGGGAGGATCACCACAAATGGCTTAGAATGATCATGCAAGTTGGATTGGGTCATCTTAACTATTCATGCAAATGGAGATGCACGAGACTTAACATGGGGGAAGTCATTGTGAATGACTAAGATTAAAGGATGTATGTCCAATTGTTTGATATTGACCATTCATGCAGATAGAAATGATCATATCTTATCGTAAGGGGTCCTAACATGAACAATTGAGATTAAGTTGGGTCCACAAGATCATAAGATCTAGACCGTTCACACAAAGGAACGTGAGTGGGACCTTGCATGAGTAGCATTATCATGAATGATGGAGATTCAATCCAGAGATGGAATTCATGGTCAATATTTCATTGTGGGATCTTACCATAAATATTTAAGGAAAGAGAATTAAACATCATGAAACCCCAACATTGATCGAGGAAATATATCTACGGCCAAGGATCGCTCGTATGATTCTTTCCGTAAGGATAAAAGGTGCAGAGTAGAAATCCTAGTGGAAATATGACATGGATAGGGGATGAACAAGAGATGGCATGATGTAACTAGGGATGCTACATGGGGTACAATTCCACATCACCTACCCATGTGTCATGCCATGTCATCATTATACCATTTTAGTAGATGGCGAAGTATTAAAAGAAATTTTGGAGCCAAATTTTTGTTTTGGCTACAATACGAGCATATTAACTTAGAATTTTCTAAAAATTTCTAGTGTTTATTTGCATTGAAGAGGAATTCAAAAGTGCCATCTAGAGATATGATCATGTTCTACTCCAATTTTGTTGGAATGAGGAATAAGTGACTTTTGAAGACCAATATCCAATTGATTGATAGGGGCCCTAGTGGAACTGAGATTTTTATAATGATGTATTTCACCAGGTACAAATAAAATCCAAAGATATTTTAGCTATTTTCCACAAGAGGTATGGATTGAAGATGCATAAATAGGCCAAAATTCATAAAATGACTCACTCAATCCACCGAAACCTAAAACAAATATCTACTCGATATTTTACCTTCTCAATGAGCCATATAACTTTTCTTAGAGGAATTTTTCCTAGAAATGCTCAGTTTGGGAGATAGTAATTTTTGGAAAATATTCTCCAAATCTAAAAAAAAATGTAAAATGGACAAAGTAGTAAATTCCATAAAATTATAGAAAATGACTGGGCCATTATAAGGATGATTTTAAATTTGTTGAGTAATCTATGTCATGAGTATGATCAACGAGCAATGCAATTTTTTTGTTGTCTCTCCATATATTTTTTTCTACAGGTTGTTGAATTTGGTCTCATACTAGATGCACCTACAAGAAAAGTGCATAAATGGGCGAATTTGGTAAACTTGAAGGGTTGTAACTTTTAACTCTAAGATCATAACTAATCAATGTTATAGTTATTGGAAATATAATCAATAGGAGAACAAATGTTCAAGATCACATTTTGAATAAATGCTTTACATATTCTCAGAAATTCAATAGAAAAGAGCATGCAGCCTTGGTTTGACAAAAATTGTCAGTATGGGTATTTCATAATTTTTTGAGGATGTAATGTAGCTAACAAGTGTATGTATATGAACACTTTTGTAGATACAATACCATATCAAGAACAACTAGGGATCAACATTCAAGATAGTGCAATTAGAAAGCCTTTGGTCTTGGTTGGGCTAAGCAAACTATCACCAGGATTGCCACACATGATCCCTATGAAGCTGAAACATAATACCTATGTGAAAAGACACTATGTTGTTGATTTGTTACCATCACTTTATATCCTTTCTAGAACCAAAAATACTTATACGGTAAGGGGTATTTTTGTTATGCTAACCTTGATTTCTTGACCATGTCTACCATGACCACATTCTTAGAAATACTTGCAATGTTGATTATGCCTTTACAACACTTTCCTCCATATTTTCATTTCATTTTAATGATATTATTTCTTAGCAATATTTCTTCTTCTAGTATCTAGAATTATTGTGTAATCACACCTCTATTTCTAGTGTTGCTTATGCAATTGTTTATATGTCCTCAAACTCCTATCCTTGTGCTAATTGAGCTATTTATTTAGTTATTCACATGTCATTCATTTGTGGATATTCTTGAAGGATTTTTGGCCTTTATCTCTACAAGTGAAACAAGATATAGTTTTGTATGCATGCTCATCAACACCTTTTAAACTCTCCATGCCTTTTCCTCAAGTACATCCAAACTTTTCTCATTCTTCAACACTCTCTACCTTTTATCTTCATGGATAATCTCATCTTTGTACAACATCCCGATATCTTGTGCCACAACCACCTTTTTTGTTACCAAAACGTGTTCTATTCATTTTTTGTGCCAACTTCTTTTTAACTTTTAGTGCCAATTTATAGGATTCCTCTACAAAATGCATGTCATGCACACTAATTTCATCTTGAATGATGAAATGTAGACCATTCACATACCTTGAAACTAAATAATATTCTTCCTCTTGAACTACATCATGTACTGACAACTTGTAAAACTCTTACATGTCCTTTCGAATTCCTTCTACTTTAGATTCACATGTACTAAAGCAATGTTTTCTTATAGCCCATCTATGAGAATTTTTTATGAGCCTTTAGATTTAGCTCAAGCAGTTATGAGCTAGATGTGAGATCTCTTCCCCCAAAGTTTGGGAGGTCATGGGTTCAACTCTCTCGATCCCTTCGGAGTTAGTATCCATAATAAGAGCCAAAAATTTAACTTGTTTACCATCCATGAATCATGGGAAGTACTTGGAGGGTTTTCCATGAGGTGTTTCCTTGGAAAAAAATATTTTTGATGCATCTATAGAGCCATTTAATTCTAAGTTATGTCTTCTCCTTTCCTTGTGCACTTGTTACTACACAAAATCCCACCACAAAGCAACATGTCCTTTCAACTTAGTGCCCATAAACTATATTCTTGGAGGGTTTTTTATCTTCTCGTATTTAAAGTAATGCTCCATCTCACCCAACCAATCTACTAGGTCACAATGTTCAAGCTATTGACATAGCTATGAACCTTTAGTGTCACATTTCCTTTGTTGCAAGAATTATATCAATTGAAACATGCGATCATTCTTATGTTCAATTTGCTCCTTGGTGTCCTATGTTTCGAGCTTAGAAGCACTATCTTCTTCTTTGCCACTTTATTTTACAGTCTCGAGATTCTCAATTCACTTTCTCAACTCCTATAATTATCTACCAATGATTGATTTACATCCTCTGCACACTGTTATGCAGTGGCAAAACCACCTTGCACAACAAATCTTGAGCTTAGACAAATTTAGAATTCTTTTACCAATATCTTGCCTTGCTCTTTTACCAAATGATGTAGCAAATGTGCAACAAACCCTTTCTATCTTTATCCAAGGGTCATCCCTAATACACTCTACAAACCCCAAAACTATGCAACAAAACACTCAAGCCACAATGAATTATAAATAGATCACAATGTAGGAAATAATAACAATGTACAAAAACATTCAAGGACAAAGATAGAGATAATAAAAGCAACACCTTATAATTGATTACTTTATTATCACATATCAAATTTTCTTTGTCAATACCTCATTTGTGCACCATTTATGTAGTCACTAACCACCTCATATAATAAATCCTCAATTTAGACAACTCGTATTTCTTATGCCAGAGCCTTGTCATGTTGTTTTACCAAATAATTTAGGGGATGTGCAACATGTTATTTCTATATATGTTCAAGGGTTGAGCCTAACACACTCTAGAAACCCTCAAGCTAGGAAACAAATGCTTAAAACACAATTAACTAGATATATGCTAGAACAGGGGAAAGAACAATGGAAAAAATATTTAAGGACAAATAGAGGGTTCAAATAATTGGTCAACTCATTCTTATTAAACATAAGTTATAATTTACATATACAACAATATGCACCTTAATGACACACTTGGTCATTGACCTTTGTAACTCTCTCCAAATTTAACCTACAACCTTAAACCAATCTTCTTCTTCCTCCTTTAAGATCTTCCTTCACTTAACTTCTCCAACCCTTACCATCCAACTCACCAATGTGACCAATGAACTTGAGAACACCAACCAAAACAATGTACTTTAGGGTCACTATTTACAAGCTCAACAATCAACCTACTGACGAGACTATCAAGGTTGAATATAATAGTTTATTGCATCTCGGTTCGATTTCCCTATGAGTTGTTTCGTCTTCTTGACATGGATTTCTTTATCAAAACACATATTGTGCATCCTCTTGTATTGTGACCCTTTGACATGCACCCAACGCTTCTTTGAGCAAACTTTGTTTTGTGCTTGAACCATCTCTATGTTTTCCAAACTTTATTACACCTTGGTACACTTGTTGTGTTGCTTCTTCCACACACACATTATTTCCAATTATGTGTGCTTGTACATTAACTTGTTTTTTCCCTATAGACACCAATGACTTAGTTAATATACTAAAGATGCTCCTATACTAAAATACAAGGGATTTTTCATAGATCCATCAACCAGATGAAACAATTTTAGTGCCTTAAGATTTAACGGAAAATAAATTAGGAAAAATCCCTTTGTCACATTATGAATGGTCTTGAAAAGGCACCAATTATGCTCCTACACCTCCTTCATCCATACCTTTATGATAGTTTGAGGAGGAATGTAGCCTATGAAATAAGCTAATAATGTGTGGTTTTGATACACTTAGTGATCCATGAGGATATTTCATTGTCGATCATTAAATAAGTCTTCAAACAAACAAATAAGGCTTACTAGGTAAAAGAGCTCGTCGTCATCTTTTTGTCAACGTTTGTTTTGTGTGAAACAACCTCCATATGAAGAAGTTGTCAGCAGTTGAAGTTTCGACGGAAATGGTTAAAAATGGTTAAAAGTGGTAAATAAAAATAGTTTTTAGGTTATAAGTTATATGGTTGGAAGGTTTAATATTGTAAAATGAGGAGGGGCCAAAGGTGTAGCCGTCGACCCCATGCCAACACCGAGGCCCCCATTCAAAGTTATATTATATAGCACCAAGTTATATGTTTTAAACCATATGGTAAACCAATCAGTAGAACATTTTTTTTTTAGAACAAAATTAGTTGTTCCTTGATATTCAATAATAGAATCAAAGGTAAATGTTACAAAACTATGCTATAAGGATATCATTTATGTTCTGATCCATATGACATATCCAAAAGACAAATACATTACAGTAGCTAAAGGAAACCAACCAGTAATCATTGATAACATCACCAGCTTTCTCTAATAATACCAGTATGTCTGAAGAGAATATAGAAAGAACCCAGCTAGATTATCCAAGGATGTGCTTAGGGGAGGTGACTAAAAATTATTTCCATCAGAGGAGAACCTTGTCATCCTCAATCATCCAAGATGATTCTCTAAAGACTCAACCAATTCATACTCATAAAAAACAATAACCAAAAGGTTAAGAGTATGTAAAAAAAACATCTTGGCTTTAGAAGAGTTGAAGCTTACGTTCACCAATAATTACATATTCATAATATTCAATGAAGGAAACGAGGCCTAAAGCCATGGGGACTGCCTCCTTGGATAAATTATCTTCCCTCTTATTGTGTTCTCTAAAGACATGATGAAAGTCTAGAGAGAGAAAGAAGGCCTTCAATTCCATGATGTTGTCACACCTACAATCCAGATCGAGAGAAGAGAGAGTTGCTCTATCATTTTCCTAGTTGATGATTACAGAAAAGTTGCCATAAACATGGAGGGTGGGAATGCCAATAGCTTTAACAAAATGTAATAAATGCCAAAGATCCAGTAATTCTGCTCTAGTGTTGGTGTTGTGCCCACATCCCAATTTGATGCAGAAAAAGTGGGACTGACTTATCAAGAGAAAGATACCTGCTCCTCCAATATTTTTTGTTGATGCCCCGTTAAAAAAAGCAGAAGGGAAGGTTATTTCTGGAGCAATACCAGTATTCCTATATTTTGTTCTTTTTTTACAGACCGTTGGAAAAGATATCACCTGTTCCAAAATTTTAAAGCAAAGAGGGACCAAGTCTGGAGGCTTATATTCAAATAAGCATAAGTTGCGAAAGATCCAAATGTTCTAGATAAAAAATAAGGGAAGGTAGAGGCATTCTCTATCCTTAGTGAACCACGTCTCTAAGTTATCCAAGAGAATTGGATCATTCCAAATAAGAGACAACTTGAAATTCTTACACAATAAATCAATAGTGGCCTGGGTAAATGGACACCAAATGAAGATATGACTCACTGATTCCTCATTTGACTTGCAGAAGAAGCACCTATTAGGACCAGCCCAACCTTTTTTAATTAAGTTGTCCCAGGTATTTATATGGTTTTCAATGCATAGCTAGGTAAAGCATTTCACTTTTAATGGAACATTACAGCACCAAATTTGAGTATGATATTTAACAGGTGACAAAGGCAGTGTGGAAGAAACAATAAGATCATAAGGTAGACTAGCAGATACTTTGCCATTGATTTTATTGTGCATCCATAGTAATGAGTCTTCAAATTCTTTTAGTCTGATACCCCCATGAGTTCGACCTTTTATAAAATATGTCCATTAAGCCTTCCAACTACCTCCCAATTCCAAATCCTCCGCAGTTAACCAATAGGACTGCAAATTTGATCCTTCTCCATGATTATGGGCTTGATTGAGAGTTGTGATGCCATAATCACAAAGATAATCCCTAAGCTCCTTAGAGAGAACATACGAAGAGTTCTGACCAACAATAGGTTCTATTCCCAATCTTATTTTTTTCCCATCGCCAACCTTCCATCCCAAATCCCTGGTGATCCAAGACATAGACCTAATAAAACCATTCCAGAAGTATGAGGATCCTTGAACTGAGAAGTGTTTTTTATGCAGCTAGTCTTCAATGGAATGTTTTTTAAGATATTTATGGTGAATGATATGATTCCAAGTTCCATTACCGTTCAATACCATCCATAAACTTTTCATTCTGAGAGAATTATAGAACCAATCCAGATTTTTGATGTTCCATCCACCATATTCATGGGGTTTGGGTTGGCCCACCTGAGTTACCCCAAATGAATGTAAGCATGCAGCGTCTAAGACAGTTCAGAATGGATATGGGAATCCTAGCTAAAGAAAACTAGTAGACAGCTAACCCCGTTAGCACAAATCTGACAAGTATCAACCTTCCTCCAAGGGTTAGCAATCTATAAGCCCACATACTAGTTCTTTTTTCAAAAAAAAATATGATCCACTTCCAATCATTAGTGCAATAGCCCAGTGGCTTAAGACAATATCCAAGATAATTGAATCCTTCAACTAAGGGTTCCATTTTGAAATGAAGGATGGAAGCAATGAGATCCCTTGTTTCCACAACAACCTCACTGTACAGAAAGGAATACTTTTCTAGACTATTGCTCATTCCTGAAGCTGAGCAGAAGAGATCAAGAACATCCTTATAATCCTGTCATTCCTGCATCGTCCCCAACCCAAACAAAAACACATCATCCACAAAGATCCGATGTGTTAAAGCAAGGCTTGTGGATACTCTAATCCCTTTGATCCTACCTTTCCTTTGTGCATCATTAATAATAAGACTGAGACCTTCTATAATCAGTAAGAAGAGGAGAGGAGATAGGGGGCATCCTTGACGTATTCCTCGAGAAGCAGAGAAGAATTTTGTCGGGGTTCCATTTACAAGGATTGAAAAAATTGAGGAGCTAACACATCCCATGGTCCATTTCACCCCATCCACTGGTACACCAATTTGAAGAAGAATGAGCCTTAAAAAATTCCAATTCACTCGATCAAATGCTTTGACAAGATCAAGTTTGAGAACCAAATCCTTCCTCTTTTTTGTTTTGATGGTGTGCATGATTTCCTGCGAGATGCCCACAAGATCAATAATAAGTATGTTTTTTAGGAAGACATACTACTGAACAGAGATGGACTTGTCCAAGAAAGGCTTAAGACGATTTTCTGCAATTTTTTAGATGATTTTATAAATCATATTGCACATTGAGATAGGTTGGAAGTCTGCAAAGGTTTGTGGCTTTTCGCATTTTGGAATAAGAGTAAGGAATGTGGCATCAATAGAATTGGTGACCTTTCCCTCAACTCGGGGTTGTTCCATAGCCCTAAGAAGGTCCAAACCAACCATATCAAAGAACCAGAAAAAGAACTCCATAGGCCACTCATCAGTACCGAGGCTCTTGTCCCTTTTGAAGCCTTCTAATGCTCCTTCAACTTCTGAAAGTGAAATATCTAAAAGAAAGATACTTGCTTCATCCTCCTGAATATAGGAGGGAAAGAGATTGATAACTTTGAGTTGGTCAGCAATACTAGTATTTCCTTCATCTTTGAACAAATCCCAGAAGTGTTGTTCTCCCAACAGTTTAAGATGAGCCTCCTCCTCCACCAGTTCACCAACCTGATTTTGAAGAGCCCAATTATCTTTGGAATTCCTCTTTACAGACGCAAAATTGTGAAATTTTTTTGTGTTAGCACCCCCTTGACTAATCCAGTTGGCTCTGCTCTTAAGATTCCAAGTCATGGCCTCATAAGCCAGATACTCCTCCTTACTTCCTTTTAGGGTTTCTAGCTGCACAGTTTCCATCTCATTAAGTAAATCCAAGGGATGAGATGTAAGGAGAGACTGGATCTCCATGTCAATTCTAGTAACATTTTTTTCCCAACTAAGCACTTGCTTCTTTTCCCAAACTTTCACAACACCTTTGAGCCTTTTGAGTTTGTAATTAAGAATAGACATGTGATCTGCAGCAGGAAGATTGGAATCAGAGCCCCAAGAGGAGTTAAAAATAGAGGAAAAATCCTTCTCCAAAATCCAAGACCAGTTGAACTTGAAGGGGTAGAGGTGAGAGGAAGAATGGACATCCCATTCTAGGCAGACCCGGAAGTGATCTGAGATTTCAGAGGGATGAGACCAAATTCTAAGGAGAGGGAGAAGAATTTCAAAGGCAATGAACCTATCCAATATTTTTCTTATACCCTCAATCTCTCCACACCCATTCATCCAAGTAGGGCCAGAGGAGTGAGGAGCCAGATCCACCAAATTGGCATTAGCTAGCAGTTGTGAGAAAAAAGGAGCCAACAGATCCACATGGGCTTTGATACCCCAAATCTCAGCATCATATAGGGTGAAGTTTAGGTCCCCAGCTAGAATAAGAATAGGAAGTTCAAAAATTCCCCCAACCACGGCATTGTTCCAAAAAATTCCTTTTTCGAGTAAGGGCCATAGCAGTTAAGGATAGAGAACTCAGGGATAAAGCCCTTGAACCTGGATTTGACCATGATACCAAGGCAAGTGACAAAGGCTTTGCAACAAACAATTAAAGGATTCCAAACAATATAACCTTGTCCATATCAACATAACGTGGAGCCAAGTTATACCACCAAGCTATAATAGATATCTAATTCAAATTATAACCATATATCGAATCCATACAACAAAGTATATATCAAATGTCACATGCTTAACCATATTATAACGTGGTTATATGTAAATGCACCACATTCCAAAAGTGGAATCATAACCATATATTGAAACCATAAAACAAATTATATATCAAATGTCACATGTTAAACCATATTATAATTTGGTTATATGTAAATGTGCCACATTCCAAAAGCCGTAAAGGGAGGAGAGGCCCTCGGGTTTGACACCGGGACCTCTCCCCACATAGAAATGTGCTTTACCATTGGGGAAACACCCCACCATTGCATGGTAATCAGCACATAAACCTTTTAAGTTGGCAGCACCAAAACCTTATAAATAAACCACAAAATGCCAAGCCACGGTGAGAAAGTTCAAAGTTCAAAACAACGCGCATATTTCCATAGAGTTCAAGATAGGGTACATGCATAGATTTCGAGGTGCACAAACCATTAATGGGCACATATCCTGAGGTTGAATTCATATAGGATGTACTATTTTATCTTATTTGCAGGCAGATTGTCTCATTTTGCATGCCAAAGGAGGCCTCAGGCACATATAGTCAACTTTATACTCATTTTTCTCATAATTTCTCAAGGAGTTCAGTGGTGTTGTTTATTGCTATTTCTAACTAACAAAAAATAGAAGTGTTCATTTTGTAAGCTTTGAAGATTTAATAGATCGTCTTGCCCATTGGAAGTGGCCCGGAGACGTAGCCCAAGAGGGGTGAAATCCCTTATTAGTTGTTGTCTTCATTTTTATGGTTTGCATATCTCTTTTTATTTGCTTATGGGATTGGATTTACGCATTAAAAATATATATATATTTTAAACATGTTTATGAGTATCTTAACATGAAATTTCACATGCAAATTTATGGTTAAAAGATCCTAAAATTTCAGATCAAGTTTGGTATCAAATCTAGATAACCATTGCATTGTGAGTTTATTAGCAAGATCCAGGCTACCACTAGCTGAAGGAGAAGTTGAAGAGTTTGATCCAGAGATTGGTTCAAGAAGAGGGAAAATATCTTCACCAAAAGGAGAAGAAGCAGCTTCTTCTATCCCATCTGAAGGGGAATTTCTGAAATATTTCATGAGAATGCAAACGATGGTAGAGGGACTCTATCAAGATCGAAAGAAAGGTGAACAAGGAGGTCCATCTCATGTTGAAGGTAAAAAAGAAGGAGGTGGTGAGGAACCTCCTAAATCTCCACCATTTGCGTTGTCTTATCTTGATGGTTCTTTACATTCTTAGTTTGAAAAACAAAAAGCAAAAGTTGACTTTAATGTGCCTCAATTAAATCTAGATATTGAGTTTGAATTACCTATGTATAATGGAGAGCTTAATGCTGAGAAATTGGACAATTGGGTCCGTCAAATTGAATTTTATTGTAGGATTCAAAAGTTTACTCAAGATAACATTAAAATTCAGTTGGCTTTTCTCCGACTTGGAGGGACTGCTCTCATATGGTGGGAGAGCAGATATCAAGAGGATCTTTCCACAAAAGGAAAATCATCTCCTCTTGGTATGAGTTCACTTCAGCATTATAAAATCAATTTTATCCATTAGGGTATATGTAGCAAGCTATGATGGATTGACAGAATCTGAGGCAAGGTGAGGGACAAAGTGTGTAAGATTACACACAAGAATTTCGAAAAAGAGCATTAGTACTTGGTATACCTCTCTACACCCAAGAAAGTCTTCTCAAGTATATAGAAGAATTGCATAGTTATTTATGTCATATGATATTGATGTTTAATCCGACTAACCTTGATGAGGTATGTGTTCAAGAAACTCACATAGAGATAAAGGGGAAGAAAACCAAAGAGAACTTTTCTAAGAATCCTTTCGAACCAGAAGGAAATGATTTTAAAGGTAATTTGTTACACCTAATTCTCATCACCATCATGTTATGAGATAGGTATCTCAATGATTGCTTAAAATCCCTCAGAGACTGAAGTGAAAAAATGAGGGAGGAAGGCTAATTCCTTGCTATGATCCACCACCGCACTTTTGCCTTGTGCAACCAGTGGTACCTATATTGGCAATGCACCTTGTTCATTGGAAAGGAGAGGTGCTACCACCTGTTGTCTTTTTGCAACGGGTGGTACCCCCCTAGTATCGTCTGCCTTCCTCATAAAAAGCGTGGTGCTCGACTTATAAAAGCAAAAAAGAGAAGTTTCGAGAGGTTTCTCAAAGATTACTTTGTGGAACCTCATCCCTAAGAATCAGGACAGGTGGCACTCAAATTCCTCTATCCTAGGGATGATCCATCAACCTTCTCCTTTGAATCCTCAACCTACTATATCCTTTGAGGCCTTTAATTAGTGGCTCACCTCTCATGGGAAAAGGGAAAAAGATTGTGTGATAGCATCCAAACTCTGTACAAATATTCTCAGACTTTCGTGAGTGATTAAGAGGCAAGGTGAAGCTTGAGGCAAGGCCCCATTCTGAAGAGATCCCAACACCATGGCTTGGTTGTGATATCTCCTTCATTGTTTATTAATGCAAACATTGTTTCTTTCCCATAAACATTGTGTGTCTCATTATTATGCTATGTTTATTGTTTATTTCCTTGGTCATTTTACATAGAATTGCAGATTATCTTGTTACTCTCATATGGTTTGGTTATTTTGTGTATATTACAGGTTAGTCTCTGCATAGCTCAAGCACAACAAGTTCATACCTTCACATCCTATTAAAAGGTATCATAGAATCTAATTCAAGTGGTCTAGAATTCTAGGGAAAATTCTCTGTTCTGTAGGTGTTTTGTTCTAGATTTGAGTTATTCAGACTAGGGAAACAACCTTTGTCCACATTGGCTGAGGATTTCCATTAACAAAATTGGCGACTCCACTAGGGAGATAAAATTCTTAGTCTTGTAGTAAGTTGAATCTTCATTTGCAATTCCAATTGATAGATCTACTTGTTAATTTGAGAGATTTACTTTGAAATTGGTAGATTTTCCTTTGTTTTCCTATGATTATTCATGTTCTTGTCTTCATTTTTCATTTGGATTCATTGTTTAGGCTCTAAAACATTACTTTTTTTCCCTTTTAATGTTTTAAATATCAATTCGAGCCACCGCACCTGAGCTGAGTAAAAAGTGTGGCCACCCCACCTTTTGTTAGAGCAACCTTCAGTGCCATTACCTATTTCCTGTGTACAAAGAGCAGTGCCACCACTCTGTATTTGTTTGCAAGGAGCGGTGTCAGGCTTCCAATGCTCTGTATTTATCTAGTAAAGCACGGTACCAGGTAATTCCATGAGCCCTTCTTTGATTTTTAGTTTTTAATATGAGTTTCAGTTTTTAAAGGTTTGTTTCTTATAGTTATTGTCATCGATTAAAATATGGAAATGTTCATGTTCTTGATTTGGTTTTCTCTTCAAGAATTATGATTGATTTTGGCTTTTAAGGCTTCTTATTCTTGTCTTTGATCTGAAGTTAATATCATGGAAAGACTTTTTTTTTTAGATCTCTAATAGTTGTTGCATTTGACAGAAAAATAAAAGATTTATTTCCTCTATTTTTGTAAGGATTATAATCCTCCCTTGTCCAATTTGGTCAATTATGTCTAAATCTGGAGTCATTTTAGTCTATTTTTAGTCACTAGCACCATTGGGTCCACTTGGCCTAATTGAGGCACATGTTCTAGTTACGAATGTGTGAGGAACACTAATTGAGGCCAACTGCCACTGATTGCACTTGCATGCGTCAGTTTAGGAGCCTCCTAGATCAATCCCTACAAATTAGGAGCCATCGGGAGTGCCGATACCAATCTCCATCAGTTGAGTTGAGTTGGTGACTAGTTAAGCTCAGTTAGGAGTCAGTTACATTCTGTTATAGTCTGTTACATTCAGTTCTACTTAGTTAGTGCTAGGATTGCATGGCTGCATGCAGGTGAGGTGCATTTACTCACCTACCTCCGTCAGTTAGACTAGTTAACTGATAATTAACACTGAATTAGAAACTTGATTTGGGTTGTTGAACTCCTATAAACTCTGATAATGATTTAGACAGGGTCAATTAACAATTCAGTCAAGTAGAGTCAAATCAATTTGAATTTCCTCACATGGATTCAAATTGCATGAGGCTGTTTATCCATTGTACTTAATTGTAATTGTTATCTAATTACTTTTGATTAATGAAAGCATTCACAGTTGCAAGCCAATTTTGCATTGTTTCATTCTTCAATTGCTCAGTAAATTGTATGATCTATCTTGTGAGTTGTGTGTTGTTCCACAGATCTATGTGCTCAATTTAAAATGGTATCAGATCCTCGGTAGGACAAGGAACTTCTCCTACTACAGATTCATACTTGGATAAAAAAAAAATTGAGTAAAGTTGCTCCTTCCGATACTGTACCAGAAGCGGAGAATTTACCGCTTAATATCCCAGTAAAGGATTGTTGATCAAGCTTGATTGATCAACTATGCTGGGTGTGATGAAAATTTCAAAAGTGCAGGATGGCGACCTCATTTTGTCTATTTGATTATGTGATTCACAGGTTTATCCATCTCCTTCACTACATTCACTACAAGTAGCTTAGTCTCCTTCACAGCATTCGAAATGGCCCCTCCAATGGAGCTCCTCACTCCTTTCAACTACCACTAGTGGAAGGAGGACATGGAGATGTAGCTATGCTCCAAAAGACTATTCATACTCATAATGGAGACAGAGGCAGAGCTAGTACATTATGTTGACAAAGAAAAGTACTCGAATAGGCTTGATGAAGCATATGGATGCTTGTGCCTCTCAATCTCTCGAGATCTTCTCTTCCACATCAATGGATTGAATACTCCCAAGCAGGTTTGGGATAAGCTTGCTTCCTTATTTGATAAGCAAGATGATATGAGGATCTATCATCTAGAGAATGATTTGATTTCTCTTCATCTAGCCAATTTCGAAACACTAAATGACTTCTTCACCAAATTCAAGCATCTAGTGTTCCAGTTGAAGTTGTGCAAGGTTGAGAAGGAGGATTATCAACGCATCCTTGCCATTCTCTCAAAACTTGGTGCAGACTACTCAGTCTTTGTATCAACATTTTATTCAGTGAAACTCACTACTCCAAATTGGAATATGCCTACTCTTAACTCCTTCATTGAATCTCTCACTCAAGAGCATGACAAGTTGATCCAAATGGGGATCATTCGATCTTCCAGAGATCAAGCATTGGTTGCAGGAGGACCTAAGGTAGTGAATGATAAAGGGAAGGAAAAGGATGAGTCTCCTGTGGAGAAAGAGCAGTCAAATGAGCCTTCAGGTTTGAAGAGAAGCAAGAAGAATGGCAAAGGAAAGACCCTATGTTCTTACTATGGAAGGGGATTTGATCTAGAAAGCTCCTGTATGAGAAGAAAAAATGATGAGATGGCTCTTCTTCTGAAGAAACATAACATTAATGTACCTGCTAGCGCAAGGAAGGTTGACCATAGAGAAGAAATTAAAGAACATGAAGAGACATGCCATGAACTGAAAGCTAGTTGTTCAACATCACATGCCTTCCTCATTGATTCTGGACCTTACAATCATATGGTTGCATCCAAAGAATCATTATATTCCTTGTAGTATTTTGATGGTCCTAGTATTTAGATGGGTAATGATAGTCAAATTCGAGCCAAAGGGAAGGGGTCTATCAAGATTGAGCATGGAAAGTTCAAATATGTGCTTTATGCGCCCTCCTTAGCTGCAAATATGTTATCTGTATACCAGATGACTCATACTGGCTCTCCAAAGCGAGTGATATTTGGTCCTGACTCGGTGGAGATCACATATATCTCTACTAGGAACATCATAGTGAAGGGTGCTCTGCAAATCATGCCTCCAAGGAATATGAGTTCTCACACTTCATGCCATTTTCAGAACCAGTGCACTCTTAGCAGCCACTTGTAAGGGAAGGTAAAAACATTCCATCTACTTATTTTGCAGTCTCCACTTGTATTGTAGAACCAGCTGTATCAGTTTATGAGATTGAATTCAGGGTGATTCAGATCCAAATCCAGTCCATACTCCCAAGCGAGAAGCTAGGAAGATGACTGGAAATCCATCTGACACTCAGAAGACAAAGATCCTTGCGCTATGTCATGCATTCTCACCTCCTTTAGAGAGATGCAACAAACTCCCTGTGAGATGATACATGGAAAGGGCTAATTAGTCACACTACATTCAGAAGAATAGAATGGATCATACACCTCTTCATCCAGAAAGAGGAAAAGGTTACATTTCTCCTTCCTTCCATCATCATTTTGGGAGAAGATGGAGAAGTCTACATGCCATGCCCCAGGATACCTGTGCACAGAACATCATGCATGCTACTTCACTACATCATAGAGGTTACAACAACACATTTTCAAGTTTTTCAAACTTGAATCCTAATTCTATCTGCTTAGTTAGAGGGTGTGCTTTTTTCCATGTGGTTTTTTCCCCAACTCCTTGTATTGAGCAGTTACTTTACTTGTTGTAATGGGTGGCCTATTGTCTTAGTTACCAGGGCCCACAAATTTTCCAAGTTATCATTCAGAGGGGGTGTTAGTATTATAATCCAGCCTTGTCCAATTTGTCAATTATGTCTAAATCTGGAGTCATTTCATTCTATTTTTAGTCACTAGCACCATTGGGTCCACTTGGCCTAATTGGGGCACATGTTCTAGTTACTAAAGTGTAGGGGACACTAATTGAGCCCAACTTCCACTGATTGCACTTGCATGCATCAGTTTAGGAGCCACTGGGAGTGCCAATACCAACCTCCATTAGTTGAGTTGAGTTGGTGACTAGGCAAGCTCAGTTAGGAGTCTGTTACATTCAGTTCTACTCAGTTAGCGCTAGGATTGCATGGATGCATGTAGGTGAGGTGAATTTACTCACCTACCTCAGTTAGTTAGACTAGTTAACTAATAATTAACATTGAATTAGACACTTGAGTTGGGTTGTTGAACTCCGATGAACTCCGATAATGATTTAGACAAGGTCAGTTAACCATTCAGTCAAGTAGAGTCAAATCGATTCGAATTTCCTCACATGGATTCAAATGGCATGAGGCTATTTAGCCATTGTACTTCATTGTAATTATTATCTAATTACTTTTGATTAATGAAAGCATTCACAATTGCAAGCCATTTTTGCACTGTTTCATTAGGTGAGGCGAATTTACTCACCTACCTTAGTCAGTTAGACTAGTTAACTAATAGTTAACATTGAATTGGACACTTGAGTTGGGTTGTTGAACTCCGATAATGATTTAGACAAGGTCAGTTAACCATTCAGTCAAGTAGAGTCAAATCAATTCGAATTTCCTCACATGTATTCGAATGGCATGAGGATATTTAGCCATTGTACTTCATTGTAATTATTATCTAATTACTTTTGATTAATGAAAGCATTCACAATTGCAAGCCATTTTTGCACTGTTTCATTCTTCAATTGCTGAGTAAATTGTATGATCTATCTTGTGAGTTGTGTGTTGGTCCACGGATCTATGTGCTCAATTTAATAATTTTCTTCAAAATTGTAAAAGCTTTTTTATATGCTTTTTATTGCAAAAATAGAGAAAAAAATCATAAAAAAATTAGTGTACGAAGGACCCTTGATTAGTATAACAAACTTTCAAGTGTATGTTGTGTGTTTTTTCTTCTCATTATAACAAATGAAAAAAAAAATTTGTTGTTGGTCTTTCTTTTAGTTGAAGAATTAAAAGTTTCTATGTGAAAAGTATGATATCATATTTTCTTTTAAAGAGATCTCATTTTCTTTACAAATTGCATTAGAAATCTTTGTTTGCTTGGATTAGGAACAGAAATAAATAGTTCAATTTCATTTGATTGGGATTTGCTTGTGTTTTTAAAAGAAAAATAATCAAACCTCTATCTTTGTTTTAGGTAGGGCATATTCGAAAGTTAAAGTGAAAATCCGCACTTGCATACCTGCATGGTTTTATATTCAGATCTTCACCTCATGCATCCACCTAAATGTACAAGATAAAATAAAGCGTTAGTCTAAGTTAAAATATTTAGCAATGTGTGATAGGTTAGAGATGTGTTCCGATGTCTTTAAATGTAGGAGTTGTAGCTTATTGTCTGCACAACATTTTGGGGATTATGTGGTTCTTCCACGTACTTATTGGTATATCGAATGACCTTTCACATACCCTTGAGGTATATAGAAAGGTACTTCACGTACTTAATAGTATATAAGAAGGCCCCTTTCATACGGTTGTGCATTAGACAGCACTACTACGGAGTTGAGATCCCATGTACCTTGTTATACACCTGAATGGCACCTCTCTGTCCGAGTGCTGATTTCCCTCAGGTTGGCACACAAAAGGACACTTATGGATTGAGGTTTGCCCATATTCACTATACCTTGGCTCATGATCAAGTACATTCCCTATACATCCAGCTGATTACTTTGCCATTTTGTCATGTTGAGTTGTATTTGCGACTCTCTATATTGACAACTCGTGCATCATTCGCGAGTCTCCTATACAGCAAGTCGCGAATCTTTGTATTCGCGGGTTGCTCTTCTATATAGTCGCAAATCACTCGCGGGTTGCTCTACTACAGACTCGCGAATGGTTTCCTCAACATTAAAACATAAAACCACGCGCTAATGGGAGATTAGTTTGCTCATTTAACTTAATCTTCTCAATTGCTATAACCTCCCTAACCTTCGAGAACTGCCTTATTTCATCCATATAAATAGAGGCCTTGGGGAGGGTGTTTGGTAGTAACACTTGGAGAGAAAAGTTATGCTGGTGGATTTTCTACAGAAATCTTTGGAGCAGAGAACTCAGAATCCTTTGGTGACAAAGGAGTCCTTGTCTCAGGCGTTGGGTTATATACTTACCTCTTTCCATTATTGATAATAAAGAGATTACTTCTTCCATATGTGTTTCATATCTTGTGGTTTGATGAATGTTTATATTTCAGTATATATGTGATTTATCCAACCTGCTTATACATATATGAATCATCTTGTATCTGGAAGAGTGTTTCTTGACAGGTGAAGGAGCTGCAATCCTGGAGACTTTTGGAGTGGAGCAGAAAGGAAGAAGATAGCTAGGATCAGCCTTCGTTTAATCGAGTAAGTCCTCTATACTTTACTATTTCTTATTCTGCACATTAAAAGTCAATTGCCTGCAAGTGTCTGAGTATGTTGGTAACCCCCCAGACCTAGGTTATTAGGTGTATTATTCTGTACAACATACCTTGAGTATATCGGTAGACACTTTTAGGGATCCTAAGACCATCTGAGAAAATCCCTTTAATCGTCTTATCATCGCAATACATTGAGAACAACACTCAAGGATATTACTATGCATGTACTGTCAAGGTAGTCGGGTATTCAAGCAAGGGTACAGTCCTTATCCTCCTTGTTGCACTCTACTATTGGACCCTATAGTATATAGCAAGTTGTGATGATCTAATAATCTTGTGAGGATGCATACCTTCAATCCACTCCTGTCACAGATTTTGCTTGTTGCCTGTTGTACGGAATAATACACCTAATAACCTAGGTCTGGGGGGTTACCAACATACTCAGACACTTGCAGGCAGTTGACTTTTAATGTGCAGAATAAGAAATAGTAAAGTATAGAGGACTTACTCGATTAAATGAAGGCTGATCCTAGCTATCTTCTTCCTTTCTGATCCACTCCAAAAGTCTCCAGGATTGCAGCTCCTTCACTTGTCAAGAAACTCTCTTCCATATACAAGATGATTCATATATTTATAAGCAAGTTAGATAAATCACATATATACTGAAATATAAACATTCATCAAACCACAAGATATGAAACACATATGGAAGAAGTAATCTCTTTATTATCAATAATGGAAAGAGGTAAGTATATAACCCAACGCCTGAGACAATGACTCCTCTGTCACCAAAGGATTCTGAGTTCTCTGCTCCAAAGATTTCTGTAGAAAATCCACTAGCATAACTTTGCTCTCCAAGTGTTACTACCAAACACCCTCCCCAAGGCCTCTATTTATATGGATGAAATAAGGCAGTTCTCGAAGGTTAGGGAGGTTATAGCAGTTAGGAAGATTAAGTTAAATGAGCAAACTAATCTCCCATTAGCGTGTGGTTTTATGTTTTAATGTTGAGGAAACCATTCGCGGGTCTGTAGTAGAGCAACCCGCGAGTGATTTGCGACTATATAGAAGAGCAACCCGCGAATACAAAGATTCGCGACTTGCTGTATAGGAGACTCGCAAATGATGCGCGAGTTGTCAATATAGAGAGTCGCGAATACAACTCAACATGACAAAATGGAAAAGTAATCAGCTGGATGTATAGGGAATGTACTTCATCATGAGCCAAGGTATAGTGAATATGGGCAAACCTCAATCCATAAGTGTCATTTTGTGTGCCAACCTGAGGGAAATCAGCACTCGGACGGAGAGGTGCCATTCAGGTGTATAATAGATGCCCCCTAATGTGTGAGGTCAGAGGGGAATGATGGCCAAACTACATTATAAAGTCTATCTCAGGAGAAACTCAGAAATCTAGTGGAGCAGAAGGAGTACCTGAAAAAATACATAATAATGTCATATACAAAGTTACATCTGAGGATGCTATGTTCAATTTACTGGAACACTAGCTCCTTTACAATATTTGAGTACATCATATGATACGGGTAAAAACCACGTATAGTACAAAGGTGGATCAAAGCCACAATACAATAATGATGAGTCTTCAAAGATCTGGAAGCTGGATATAGAAATGGAACATAGTCTTGCGCAACTTAGTTCATAAGTGAGGAACTAAGGTCTTCATAAAGGATCCCAAAGAACCAGTACAATCCAAGACATGTGAATAAGGGTAAGCTGAAGTCGAACAGGGAGAGGATTCAACAGTTTGTCAACCAATATATGATAATTGACAACTGAAGCAAAATATTTCACCAATGATGAAAGTGAATCCAGAGGTACTATCGTCAAAACTCTAGGTCTTCGTCATCAGGAAGTGCTGAAACTAAACCATACTGTGATAAGGAAGGCAATAGATCCTCCAACGGATCACAAGAGTGACTAGGAACTGGGCAAAAGAAGGTAGGCACAAGTAGATGGATAGCAGATATAACAATGAAGGAATCAGGCTATAGATCAGACAGTGGGAAGAATCCTTGAACAGTGAGCACGACACAGAGATGACCCAAGGCAGCGTATAACAGATAGATAGGACAACTAAAACTTATCTGTCATGTAGGAGACATGATCAGATTCCCTAGGTATAAAGGACAAGAGGAGGAGTCAGAAAAATCGAAGTAATAGCTGAACACAGATGTACACTGAAACATAGATATCGAAAGGCAAAGAGTGCTATTTTCAAGGATGACATGCTGCCATTACTGAAAACAAGAGAAAACTTCTTCCTTACCTTCCCTGTTAAGTTTTAACGTGTCTAGGAAAGTCAACTCGGTTCCCTCTTCATTTTTTAACAAGCTTGAAGAGATGGGAAAATAATGCTTGATATCACTGATTCGTGGATTTAATGAGCCCGAACTAGTACATGCTCATTCGGTTCTTTCACATTTAGAGAGTCTGAAAAATCCAAAGAAGACTCCAGGGGGGTCCTTTTTCGTCCAATTTAGTCTCTTGAGGCCGAAAAAGTATAAAACAAACCACAAAAGAACTCTCTTAACTTCCGAAGAAGAAAAGGTGCACCTTTTTCGTACTTAGTCAGGAAGGTCCGAAAAAGGTTAAATTACCACCTACCCAACGCTCCTTCAATAACAGCATAAAATAGCTTGAGTTTTACGAGTGTGAAGGAAAGCAAGATCACTCGGAAAGATCCATTTGGTTACGAGAAATGGGGCTTACAACAATAAACTCGTTGCTTTGTTCTTGAGCGTTTAACGAGCATGACAAAGACACAAAATACACTCGGAATCTTTTTCATGTTTGGGTCCAGAGCACGAAAAAGAGAAAACTAAGCTCAAACCGGGTGTTCCTTTTCCGTCCAGTTTAGTCCCTCAGGTCCGGAAAAGTGATAAATCTATACTTGAGAATACTCTTCTCAATTCCGAAGAAAAGAGAGTGATCCTTTCTCGTATTATTCCGCATGGTCCGAGAAAGAGATAACCTACCACCAATGTGGATGCCCGTTCACATATTCTTAACGAGCTTGAACGGATGAGATAACTCGGCAGTCAAGTCTGTTTTGAAGGAGTCAGACCTGGGCCTAAAGAAACTCCATAAGGTCAGGGAGTCCTATAAAGGGATAGCTTGTAAAGAGAGATTCATAAGAAGCTCTATTTGGCGTGAAACATAGCTATGAGGAAACCCCTGGGCCTGAAATAGTGACGGAAATGAGTATCAAAGGCTGGCAATAGCATATAAAGAAAGATACTCGTGAAAAAGGGACCTAGCCACGGAAGAACAATGGTAGAGACAAGGGACTAATGGCTTAGAATGCCATAGTCCGTGGCAAAATGTTGCATACTAAGGTTAATGTGGAGTGATAAGTTGCCAACATGTGTTGGAAAGAGCAAAAACCACCCTATAGAAGCATCAACACTTTGAAAAAGTTGGTAAACCTGTTCCAAGGCACAAAATGGGTGATATTAGTCCATTGACATTTCAAACTATAGAAAAAGACCCACTTTACGAAATATTATTTCTATAAATAGTTTGAAAATTGAAAAATTTCTCACCATTTGCACTTTTTGAACCAAAAAGGAAAGTTTACCCTCTATCTTTGATCGCTTGCCGTGGACAATTGGACCGTCGGAATTCAGATCCATCAGCTTCAGGTAAATTTACACCCTGAGCTCTTCAATTTCATCCAAACAAATTTTAAAATTCATGGTCAATTCAGTATTTTTCATCATTTATAAATATGGCAAAATGTATTCGCGGGTTGCTGCACAGAGAAGCCGCGAATACGCGTTTTATGCGCGAGTTGTCCAATAGGAAAGTCGCGAATGACTCGTGACTTGTCCCAATGGACAATCGCGAATGCTGCGCGATAGGTAAATGCATATAAATGAGGCCAAATTTTTAAAGTTTGACAATGGATTACTGAATCAACTTATGTTTATTTGTCAGGAAAAACATGGTGCTGGAGTGGAGAGAGAGGGAACATGAACAAATGGACCAAGCGGCTCTCCAAAGCCCGCCTACCATTCAAGCATTGCGGAATAGTGGGCTGCTCAAGTTCTTTTGCACATCACCAATGCGGGCCAATGTCCGCATATTAGAGTTCTTGGTCAACTACTGGGACCATGACCTAGGGATGTTCAATATCCAAGGTGAGACTTTGGAGCTTACCATAGAGGACATCTATTTCATTACGGGGTTATCACATCGGGGAGCATCGGTGAACCTGGAGGGTACTGGCAGGGGTGGAGACCCCTTGAGTGTCCAGAACTATGTCGATGTATTCTGCAGGCCTGGTACTCAAAAGAAGGGCAGTAGCATTCTCATTGCCGATATTCAGGACTTCACACTGCAGGTATTAGCCAGTACTATAGTGATACTTTCAGGGTCAGCAGGTTTGCATATGGCCACCAGAACTCAGATGAGAGTGGCGGTTGATTGCTTTAGAGGCACTCTTCATGACTGGTGCACGGGAATTGCCCCCATTATAAAGAGGCAATTATCCGATTGTAGGAGGGGAAGACACAAGAACTTCGGTTATGCGAGTATATTGGTTGCGTTCTTCTTTGAGAGGGTGCCAGCTATGAGCCCTGCGATACCTTTATAGGTCACACATCCACGTCAGCCGAGGCTGAGCAGGTGGGGAGATATCTTCCTCCGTCAAGGAGGAGGAGATGTAGTGCATAGCATGTACGATGACGATTTCTATACCTAGTGGGAACGGCAGGTGCCAGCATTGGAACAGTTTCCATATGCTGGAATGGATTTCCGAGGTGACCCCGACCTCGTCCTCCCTCCAGGAGGAGCATGGGGAGAGATGGGTAAGTCATTTTTTAATTTTTTGTCATTATCAAATTTTTATGAATTTTCTAATGATAGGGTATATACATATGTACAAGTCTAATCCTACTCATGTGTCAAAATGCAGATATTGGACCAGTCCGCCCAGAAGGGCACCCACGTACCTTCGTATGTCCTGTTGCAGGGGGAGACCCAGGATTGATCAGGGTACTCGAGATGAAGCTGATTAGGCTGACTGAGCGAGTACCGACGATACAGATAGAGCATCTCCCTGTAGCTATGCAGGAGTTCGTAGTTGGGGTTCCACCGGCCTGGCTACGTCTTTTCAGACGGGTAGCTAGGGCAGTAGTGGTATACAGAGATGCGGTGGAGGCTGCCGAAGCCGAGGAGGCTGAGGAAGCCAGGGGGCATAGAGGTCACGGGGACGAAGGAGGTCCTAGTGGTCATGGTGGACAGTCATAGTTCTAGGCATTTTGATGGATGATGATCCATATTTTTTGTATATTTTGTATATTTTGGGATCTACGGATCAGACTCGATCTATCCTATGTATGAACAGATATTTACATATATATATATGTGTTTGGTTGTCAGTTTATTTACAAATGTTTCTTATATATGTGCTGTATATTTTATGAATTATGTGTGAGATGCCAATCCAAAATGTAATTAGCATAAGCATCAGATAATGAATTTTGGTTTCTTGGAATGTAATTGAAAGTAATAAATTCAAAATGTCTTTCCAATGAACGAATTCTCATGAACTGACGTAACAATGTAGTGTTTCGTACCTGATAAGCTCGATTGATCTGGGAAACAACCAACTGGGAATCCAAACGGACTTCAAGCTAGGTAATGCCACGTGACAATGCATCCCATAAGAGCTCAATAACGGCCCTATATTCAGCAACATTATTAGAGGCAGGACCTAGGCAAGCGCCACCCGCTGCAACAAGCTGTCCTGTGGGAGAATAGATAACCCATGCTGCCAAAGCCAGGTTACAAGTGTGACGGCTGGCGCCATCCGCGAAACCTACATACATCTCGGAAGACATCTGCAACAACCAGCAGATAATATAAAAAACTAAACTAACAACCTAATGTACATAAAAATACATACACTAATATACAAGAAAAAGTGCTAAGCCTAAGCTTAGTACTTCTTCAAGTAGAGCCCATTTCTAGGCTCGGGCAGCTTATTCCCATCATAATCCACTAGTTCATATGCGCCTTTACTCAGTACTTTAGACACGACATAGGGTCCTAACCACATGGCCTTGAACTTTCCTGCCCCCAGAGGTTCTTTATCTTGGTCCCAGAGCAAGACAAGTTCCCCTTCAAAGAAAATCCTAGGCTTGACCGATTTATCGTATTGAGATTTAACCCTATTTTTGTGAGCCTGGTGTTGCTACCGCAACGGTTCTCCCTGAATTTAATTTTACTTAAACTTCCTGGGCCCCTCCTCATCTTTTGTGGTTTGATCGGTAATTGCCTGAACCCCTCGAGCATGCTTTCTGTTCGTTTTACTTTGAAGCTAAGCGCCCGTTATTTTGTGCGCCATGCGCAGTGCGTTTTGAGTCGTGTTGTCTGGTTTACCAGTCATGGAAGAATAAAACCTTGCCTTAGCAAAGAAAAAGCGATTTTAGCTGTAATTGATCCTTAGTACTGTTTTTATCGTTATTCTTCCTTATGATCGGGCCTTTTTGCTGTTAGATCGGAAGCCATGATGTTCTAGCTCATCCGACGTTGCAGCTCCCCGAGCGTTCTTTCATCCGAAGTCCAGTTCTCGCCGACGCCCGATTCATTTTGAAGGTTGAGATCGCTTGCTCAAAAGTTACTACTCGCCCGCCGTTGCGGCCGGAGAAAGGAAGTTGGCCTCCGATTCAAGTATCATCCGACGTCCGACCTTGTCCTCCCCGACCGAACTATTTCTTTCAGCTCGTCGCCTGTCTCAGACCTTAGTGCCGTCCGCCGTTGCGGCTGTGACACCCTTCCTGGTTCCCGAAGCACTCTTTTCCCGACGCCCGATCTCCTCCTTTGTTCGCCCGAGTCCTCGATCATCCGGTTCTTGTGCTCCTCCGCTGTTGTGGCCCTTGAGGTCTTGTCCCGCCCAATGCAGAAGTTGGCCAACCGCCGATTTACAGTTTGCCGCCTTAAGCCTAAGCAAGTACTCGCCCGAACAAACCCGGCCGGCCCCTTGTGGATCTATCATTTGGGTTGGAAAGTTTGAGTGTTTAAGTTTTCAGTTAAATGGATAATGCACCAAAGTTGTTTTCAGGAGGACTCCCATAGATCGCTGAAGCAATCGGGAGCGAGGAAAAGGACAAAACAAACAAACGACAGAGCCACCGACGAGGCAGATCCATCAGTTACTGTTCAGAAGATAAACGCCTATGAAATGATTGGGAAAACGCAACAGTGAGGGAAGAAGATGAATCGTCAAGGATGCTGAAAAGCCACACGCTGGAAGACAGCTCAAGGGGTAGCAGTTCTAGTTTAAATATAGATAAGTAGGACTGGAAAAGGGCTTTTTCCACTTGAAAATTTTGTAACTGTTTACTTGTAAGAGGAACTACTTCGTTTTGCTAAGAAAACTACAATTTTGTCTGCTGGAAAGAGTAAAGAAGTGGAATGTATCGATGCAATTCAATGAATGATGTTGAAGAGGAATTATTTCGTTTTCAGCGGTGTTTCATTTACTGTAAGAGTATTTAATGTTTTGAACCTATGTTCTTGTTGAATGTTCTTCAGTAATTTCTGAGATATATGTCCACTATGAGCGATAAATGTTGTTATAAAATGATCGGCTATCTGGTTATTTGAATATCTGTAAGCGTTCATGTGCTGTAGAAGTAGTTGCAGCTATCTGTGATTCTTCCTAATGTATGTGAAAATGTATTGCTCATCTAAAATGATAACCTTGCTCCCTAGGGATAGTTTAGATAGTTAGTTTATTTCTGTTTGTATCTGGTTGGGTTGCTGGCGAGCATAAGACGAGAGGTAAGAACCTGCGCATCACTTTGTGACTGCTCCCCGCATCTTGATCACCCTGCATTTAGTTAGGCACGCGCATATCATTTCTTTAAAGTCAAAATACAAAAACTCGGTGGGCCGGGCTGCAACCGGTAAAGCCTTTGTTTTGTTACTTGACCTACGGTAGCCGGACTGCAAGCCGGATGGATTCCCTATTCCAAACAGTCAACGGGCTAGTTGGGAACGTTGATTGGGGAGAATCCCTTACTGTTGACGCCTGCGAATTTCCAGGCCTCAACAGTTTTTGGCGCTAGAAGGAGGGCCGCCAGTGCATGGCTGGCCAAGGAAACCCGTTTTCCCGAGAATATTCCACTGGTTACAGTTCTGAAAGTAGTATACCACGCAATTCAATTCCGGAAGAAGAAGAAAGAGAACATCTAAACCCTGTCCGCAACGAGATTGTTAACGATCTGAGAAGACACACCAGGGCATACTTAAAGAAGATTGGAGGATATCCTATCATTCCCGAGTTGCCTAGAAGAGAATACAAGAGGAGTGACCGTCCTTTAATAGAAGATTCAGTGTTGGTTGGAGACTGGCAAGAGCTTGTAGAGACTGCCTTACAAGAAGTTGAGCTCCCTTTGGATCAAGAAGGCCCGAAAACCCCTTACATTTCTCCTGTTCACACCCCTGTTGGTTCACCTCCGCACTCTCCACCTCAACTTATGGCAGCAGCTAACGCCAATCAGCCACCTAATCCTCCAAACCCGCCTCCTGCATGGAAGGCCAGATCACCTCTGAATCTGACCCCACCTTTGCACGACCTACCTCAAGCCTTCGAA
Source organism: Pseudotsuga menziesii (assembly GCA_001517045.1). Lineage (NCBI taxonomy): Eukaryota > Viridiplantae > Streptophyta > Pinopsida > Pinales > Pinaceae > Pseudotsuga > Pseudotsuga menziesii. The sequence continues at coordinate 83,766 of LPNX011060173.1, read as the reverse complement.
AAGTTATTGCCTAAGTTTGACCCCAATGAGAAGATATTGGTAGATGATCACTTGCAGAGTTTTTATTTGGCCATAGAAGGACTAAGGGAAGGGGAGCATGAAGATGTGGTTTGTAGACTTTTCCCACATACCCTTAAAGGAACCGCAGCCTCTTGGTATTTTGGGTTGCCCGCCAATTCTATCCCAGATTGGGATACCTTCGAAAGAATATTCAGAAGTAAGTACGCGGTCCAAAAGACTCACGCTGCCCTTATGAAAGGACTTTGTGCTTTGAAGAAAGAAAAGAAGGAAAAAGTGCACAGTTTTACACAAAGGTTTACAGCATATCTAAAAAATTTCTCTAATGCAGACAAACCTTCAGAGAAGGTCCTAATCAAGTATTATACATCAGCTTTGGGTCCTGATTTGGCCATGTTTGCAAAAGGTAGGACTAAGCCCACTTTGACAGAGACTTATGAAGAGGCAGAAGTAGTGGAAGCAGAAAGGGAGAGCATTGAAGATTATCTTGAACAGTCAGGAGAGAAAAGGAGAACTTTGCTATTTACCAAGCCCAAAGAGGAGAAAACACCAGATTATGAAGGTATGGCCAAAATGGTGCAGAAGCTGTCTAACAAGATCATAGACTTAGAGAAAGAAAGGGAAGCACAAAAGTTTTACATGCCATATTATAAGAAGAGGGAGGACAACAACCAGTCCCAACCTCCTCCTCAAAAGAATGCATCCATGAATCTAACAAACATAGGAATGGAAAATTTCTGTACCTTTCATCAACAACCTCATTCCGAAAGAAACTGTCCGCAATGGATAAATTCAATGACATTGGTCATGAATTAGATGTTGGATTCAAGGTTGACAGAGGAAGATGAGGATGAAAAGAAAGAAAATGCTGCTTCTACTTCTACAAAAGAACAGGAACAAGAGACTATGGCTTTATGGAGTTCTATTTCAGTACTCGACGCAGAAGAAGAGAATACTCAGGGACGCAAAGAGGTCAGTGAAGCTAACGTGACAACTAGGAGTAAGGGGACGGTTAGCAATGATAATCTTTTACTCCCAAAGATCAAAAGGCTGCAAAGAAATGTCAGGAAGAAGTTTCAAGACAAGTCATTAGCCAACCAGGTACCGGAGTTTACTATTACAAGCCAAGACCCTAAACAGAATAGAACGTTGCCTAGGCCAAATGAAGAGAATGCGAACGCTGAGAAATCTCAGCCCACTAAACCACAAATTGAATATGACATAGTTGAAGATTTGAAGAAGATAAAGGCAAACGTCCCACTATTCAAAATGTGCAAAGTACCTCAACAGAAAGAAAAGTTGTTGAAAGCACTTGAAACGCCTGAAGAGAAGCTGCCCACTGAAAACCAGCCCCGGGATGAAGAAGAGATTGGAGAAGCTAGCATCGGAGGTATGTCTAAGACTAAACATCCACCTTTCCTCCTGAAATTTGAAGTTTTTAATCATAATGTGCACAATTGTCTAGTAGATTCAGGGGCATCAATTAATGTCATGCCCATATCGGTATGTAAGAAAATAAATGGGCAGCCGAAGCCATCCACGTGGAGGGTGGTGCAACTGGATAGGACAGACGTTAAGGTGATTGGTGAAATGGAGGACGTACTAATTCGCCTAGCATCTGATAACATAGTATGCCAAGTTATTAACATTGTAGTGACTGATATACCAGACGCTTACGGCCTGGTCCTGAGTAGAGATTGGTCAGCTAAATTAAATGGGTATTTCGCCTCAGATTGGTCACACCTTTGGTTGTCGTACAAAGGAAGTCCCAACCAGATCAAATTTTTGAGAGAACCTTACATGAAGTATAACATCACTCAATTGGATGAGAAGAATGTACCAGTTGAAGCTGTATTGGGAAACTACTTTCTTGAACTAGAACCAGGGAATTATCAAGCGGAAGAGGCTAGCGATTCATCTGACACTTAGCCTGACCTCCTTCGTTTTTCTCAGGCTGATGAGCTTGACTGTAAAATAGTAGATTTAGCCGTAGGAGTAGATTCATTTTCAGTAGATAATGTTTTCTGGACTTTATATTTTGACGGCTTAAAAACATTAGAAGGGTTGGGGGCCGGCTGCGTCCTTATTGACCCACAAAAAAATAAACATTTCCTGTCCTGTAGATTAGAGTTTGAGTGTACTAACAATACAACTGAGTATGAAGCACTGCTGCAGGGACTCAAGAAAGCAATTGAGCTACAGGTTAGTAATTTGAAAGTTTTTGGGGACTCAGAAATAGTTGTAAAGCAAATAAGAAATCAAATACACTGTGTTTCCCCTCATTTAAAAGCTTACCAAAACGAGGTATGGGAATTGCTTAAATGTTTTCATGCGTTTAACATCATTTCAATTCCTAGAATAAAAAATGCAGTCGCTGATCTTCTAGCTACATCAGCTGCTAGGTTGGTTCCCACCAATAACAAATGCTCAATTGAATTGCTTTTCAGGCCATCAGTACCCGACATGATCACCAACTTGCAAGTATTTGACGACGATCAGCAAATAATCGAGTGCTTGACCAATGATGAGATCTTTAAAGGAGCCATTATCGATGATGAAGAACATCAGGCCGAAATGAAATATGACAATTTCATTCCCAAAGGGGTCAGAACGCTAGAAAAAATGTTTGACTTGCACGAGAAATTTAGAAGACCCGCTAATGTGAAGACGCACAGCTCAACTCTACAGTTCGAGCTAATAAATTTAGGGACTGAAAAGGAGCCTAAATTCGTTAACCTCGGCAAGTGCTGTTCACCAACAGAAAGAGACAAGTTCCTCAGCTTGTTTAAATAGTACAAATATGTCTTTGCATGGACGTATGCAGATTTAAAAACCTATGACACTAATATCATTAAACATATCATTCCTATTAAAGCAGGCGTCAAGCCATATCAGCAGCCGTTGAGGAAGATGCAACCAAAGTTGGAACCACTAATTCAAAGCGAGGTGAAGAAATTGCTAGACGCTCGGATTATCTTTAGAGTCAGGCATTCTGAATGGGTGTCAAACCTGGTGCCTGTCAGGAAAAAGTCGGGAGAGATCAGGCTGTGCATCGACTTCAGAAATCTAAATTGCGCCTCAGACAAAGACAACTACCCGATACCTCCCATGGAGCAATTGCTACAGATGGTTTCTGGCTCTGAAATGTTTTCATTGTTGGACGGTTTCTCTGGCTACAATCAAGTGTTGGTAGCCGAGGAAGATAGATTGAAGACGACATTCAGAACTAAATGAGGAACGTTCGCATATAGAAGAATGCCCTTTGGACTGATTAATGCCGGCGCGACATTTCAGAGAGCTATGGACATAGCTTTTTGCGGACTGATTGGGCGAAGTGTGGTGGTCTACCTTGATGACATCACAATATTTTCGAAGAAAAGAGGAGAGCATGCATTCCACCTAAAGCAAATTTTCGAACGCTGTAGGAAATATGGTATTTCCCTCAATCCTAAGAAGTGCGTGTTCGCGGTCACTGAAGGCAAGTTACTGGGGCGTATAGTCTCAAAGAAAGGTATATCCATAGACCCAGAAAGAATTAAGGCTATTGAGCAAATCCCTATGCCCCACAATAAAAAAGGAATGCAATCCTTCTTGGGAACAATAAATTTCGTACGCAGGTTCGTGCCTGATTTTGCCCAGACTGTGAAACCTCTACAGCAGATGATCAAGCAAAATGCACAATTTAAGTGGAATGAAGCAGAAAAGAATGCTTTCAGTAAAATCAAAACTACTGTTGCACAGGCACCCTCTCTGAAAAGTCCAAACTTTGACAAGGACTTTATTATGTACACATTCGCGTCCGATGATTCATTGGCAGCCGTACTTACGCAAAAGGAAGATGGGGGTGATGAATTCCCAGTTTCTTTTATGAGCACTGGGCTACAAGGGGCTGAATTGAACTATCCAAATCAATAAGCAAGCATATGCAGTGTTTAAGGCAGTAAAGCAATTCAGGCCTTATATACTAAAAAATCGTACCAAGGTAATAGTCCCTTACCCAGCTGTAAGATCCCTTCTCATTCAAAGAGAATTAGGAGAAAGAAGGGGCAACTGGGTAACAGCTCTTCAAGAATACGATCTTGAATTCAAACCAGCTACTATAGTAAAAGGTCAAGGGTTATGCAAATTGATGACGGAAAAGACAAACAATGAAGAACAAGCATGGGAAGATGAAGCTGAGTTGCATGTAGCGGATGTTTGCCCTTTATTCACAGCTCCCGAGTCTTGGTATAGAGACCTTGTGCATTATTTGCAGTCAGGGGTATTACCGGAACATTGGAATTCCAAACAAAGAAGAGCTCTGTGCCTGAAATCAGCTTCCTATCAAATCATAGAAGGCGTATTGTTCAGAGAAAACTATGACGGAGTCCTCCTGAGATGCTTGGAGAAAGAAGATGCCGATAAAGTTATGTCTGAATTGCACGACGGTCCGGCTGGGGGACATTATTCAGGGGACACTACAGCCCATAAAGTCCTCAGAGCTGGTTACTACTGGCCAACACTTTTCAGGGATGCACATGCACACGTCAGAAAATGTGATACTTGCCAAAGATGTGGTGGAAGACAACCTAGAGCAGCAGCACCTCTAAATCCTGTAATGATCACGGAACCTTTCGAACAATGGGGGATAGACATCATTGGAGAAATAAAGCCAAATTCTTCCCTGGTGCACAAGTATATTCTTACTGCAACTGATTATTGCACTCGCTGGGTCGAAGCTATCCCATTGCGCAAGATAAACGAAGACGAAGTCATCAGTTTTCTACAAGATCATATCATGACCAGGTTTGGGGTTCCAAGTTAGTTAGTTTTTGATAATGCTAAGTACTTTTCTTCCATTAAATTGACTGCATTCGCTCATGAAAAAGGAATAAAACTGCATTACTCTGCTAACTACTATCCTCAAGGGAATGGCCTGGTGGAATCCTCCAATAAAAACCTCATTAGAATCCTAAAAAAGACTGTCATAGAAAACCAGCGAAGTTGGCACTCAGCCTTACCCAACGCCCTGTGGGCTGACAGAGTCACTCCCAAGTTTGTTGTAGGAGTGTCACCCTATACCCTCGTGTACGGAAAGGAAGCCATCCTGCCTCCCAATATTCTGCTACCTTCTTCCATACTAGCACAAGAGTCTAGGGGGTCGGATGATGAGGTTCTGCAAATAAGAATATATAATCTCCTAAAAGCAGAAGAAGCCAGATCCAAAGCCAAAGAACATTTCAGACAACAGCAGGAGGTAGTCAAAAGATGGTTTGACAAACATAAAGCTGGAAAAAAGGACTTTGAAGTAGGAGACTTGGTCCTCAAGTGGGACCACCCCCATGATGAAAAAGGAAAGCATACCAAATTCCAGCAGTTATGGGTAGGCCCCTTTCAAATTGTAGCCAAACTTGGCCCGGCTACTTATAAGTTGCAAGATTTACAGGGATGGGAAGAGAACTTGCCAGTAAATGGTTTGGTTCTCAAGCCTTACTTTTCTTGAAAATTTTTCTTTGATCTTTTATGCCTTGTACATAAATAAGCTGTGTAGTTGTTTCGAGTCACGCTTTCTTTCATTTTAATTTTTTAGTCTTGATTTTCAATAAGGGAACAAACTTGTGGTTGCCTGGAGGATACTCAGGTCTTTTGGGAATAGCAAATGTGTTGAGTATCAGCCTGTGTATTGCTTAATGAATTCTTCCAGCCTAACAGTGCTCTCGAATGAAAATATTGTGTGCATTGAAGTCCTGCTTAACCCCTGTGAATTAAACCAGATTCATAGAGTCTGGAGTACTATGTTGGGGCTCCATCCACGTCACATTTAAAATGTTCTAAGGAGCGACAGTAAAGGACCCATGGGAGGAAGCAAGGTGAACAGCGTATTAAATATAAATGATCCCATGCCAAGAAACAAATGCCTAAAGGCAGTTAAGGGTCAGACTTCTTGAAAAGTACCATGAATTAAAGCAATTGCTAAAGCATAAACACTAAATGGCCAAAATATCCTCTCCGTCCGTGAGCTGGAACTTAAAGTACACCACTCACACAAAAGGGCACTATGGGATGGAGGATCCTGAATTAAAATTCAGTAAGAAAGGTGCACAGAAGGACTCAGATGAAAGGACGAAAGTCCAAAGGCACAGAAGTGTTAAAAGGGGCATGGGAATGAAGAACAAACGAATACTGCTATTTGCTATGTGCTGCAACCCTGTGGTGTCCATACTGTAGCTACCTGAAAACAGAGGTAATAATGAAACTCATACTCTGGCCTCAGCATAGTCATTTGGACTTGAGGGTCTCGGGTTTCTTTTCCCCCAAAGGACTGGCATCAATGATTAAGGTACACACTTCGGTGATATGAGAAATCGAGATAGCTGGAAGAATTCGAAGGATGCATCTGTTGCGGAACAGTCTGCTACTCAAAGACAATAATCACCCAGAGATCTAGGTTCCCCAGGTAATCGCCAGTTGTTGCTACCGCAACGGTTCTCCCCGAATTTAGTTTTACTTAAACTTCCTGGCCCCTCCTCATCTTTTGTGCTTTGATCGGTAATTGCCTGAACCCCTCGAGCATGCTTTCTGTTCGTTTTACTTTGAAGCTAAGCGCCCGTTTTTTTGTGCGCCATGCGCAGTGCGTTTTGAGTCGTGTTGTCTGGTTTACCAGTCATGGAAGAATAAAACCTTGCCTTAGCAAAGAAAAAGCGATTTTAGCTGTAATTGATCCTTAGTACTATTTTTTATCGTTATTATTCCTTATGATCGGGCCTTTTTGCTGTTAGATCGGAAGCCATGACGTTCTAGCTCATCCGCCGTTGCGGCTCCCCGAGCGTTCTTTCATCCGAAGTCCAGTTCTCGCCGATGCCCGATTCATTTTGAAGGTTGAGATCACTTGCTCAAAAGTTACTACTCGCCCGCCGTTGCGGCCGGAGAAAGGAAGTTGGCCTCCGATTCAAGTATCATCTGATGTCTGACCTTGTCCTCCCCGCCCGAACTATTTCTTTCAGCTCGTCGCCTGTCTCAGACCTTGGTGTCGTCCGCCATTGCAGCTGTGACACCCTTCCTGGTTCCCGAAGCACTCTTTTCCCGACGCCCGATCTCCTCCTTTGTTCGCCCGGGTCCTCGATCATCCGGTTCTTGTGCTCCTCCGCCGTTGCGGCCCTTGAGGTCTTGTCCCGCCCAATGCAGAAGTTGGCTGACCGTCGATTTACAGTTTGCCGCCTTAAGCCTAAGCAAGTACTCGCCCGGACAAACCCGGCCGGCCCCTTGTGGATCTATCATTTGGGTTGGAAAGTTTGAGTATTTAAGTTTTCAGTTAAATGGATAATGCACCAAAGTTGTTTGCAGGAGGACTCCCATAGATCGTTGAAGCAATCGGGAGCGAGGAAAAGGACAAAACAAACAAACGACAGAGCCACCGACGAGGCAGATCCATCAGTTACTGTTCAGAAGATAAACGCCTATGAAATGATTGGGAAAACGCAACAGTGAGGGAAGAAGATGAATCGTCAAGGATGCTGAAAAGCCACACGCTGGAAGACAGCTCAAGGGGCAGCAGTTCTAGTTTAAATATAGATAAGTAGGACTGGAAAAGGGCTTTTTCCACTTGAAAATTTTGTAACTATTTACTTGTAAGAGGAACTACTTCGTTTTGCTAAGAAAACTACAATTTTGTCTGCTGGAAAGAGTAAAGAAGTGGAATGTATCGATGCAATTCAATGAATGATGTTGAAGAGGAATTATTTCGTTTTCAGCGGTGTTTCATTTACTGTAAGAGTATTTAATGTTTTGAACCTATGTTCTTGTTGAATGTTCTTCAGTAATTTCTGAGATATATGTCCACTATGAGCGATAAATGTTGTTATAAAATGATCGGCTATCTGGTTATTTGAATATCTGTAAGCGTTCATGTGCTGTAGAAGTAGTTGCAGCTATCTATGATTCTTCCTAATGTATGTGAAAATGTATTGCTCATCTAAAATGATAACCTTGCTCCCTAGGGATAGTTTAGATAGTTAGTTTATTTCTGTTTGTATCTGGTTGGGTTGCTGGCGAGCATAAGACGAGAGGTAAGAAGCTGCGCATCACTTTGTGACCGCTCCCCGCATCTTGATCACCCTGCATTTAGTTAGGCACGTGCATATCATTTCTTTAAAGTCAAAATACAAAAACTCGGTGGGCCGGGCCGCAACCGGTAAAGCCTTTGTTTTGTTACTTGACCTACGGTAGCCGGACCGCAAGCCGGACGGATTCCCTATTCCAAACAGTCAATGGGCTAGTTGGGAACGTTGATTGGGGAGAATCCATTACTGTTGACGCCTGCGAATTTCTAGGCCTCAACACCTGGTTCGAAATCAACGCATCTCTATGCTATTCATCAAGGTGCTCTAAGTGTAACAACCGTTCTTCAAGCTCAGTCGTATCAGGTAGCACATGAATAGCTATCTGCAAGGATGGGATTTCGCATTCAATCGGAGTAATAGCTTCCACCCCGTGAACGAGCTGGAAGGGGGAAAAACCCGTAGCAATTTTGACATTGGTTTGGGATTTCGCATTCAATCGGAGTAATAGCTTCCACCCCGTGAACGAGCTGGAAGGGGGAAAAACCCGTAGCAGTTTTGACATTGGTTTGATAAGCCCAAAGAGCAAGATATAACATGATGTGCCAATTTGAATGGGCTGCATCAATAGTACGTTTAAGAATGGTCTTTAAAGTCTTGTTTACAGCCTCAACCTAACCATTTGCTTGCGGATAATATGGAGAAGAATGTTCTTGTCGAAATCTGAGCATGGTGGTCAGTTCTGACATCATGTGATTTTGGAAATGACTGCCATGGTCAGTGACAATCACCTTGGGAATACCAAACCTAGCAATAAGCTGATTGAAAACGAAGAAAGCTGATGTTTCCCCGTCGGCTTTAAAAGTAGGCATTGCCTCTGCCCATTTTGTGAAATAGTCCATAGCAACAATGATGTATTTGTGCCCCCCAGCCGAGGCTGGGTTGCATGTCATATAATCTATCCCCCATTTCATAAAGGGGCCTACCAAGACAACGGGAAAAAGGGGAGCAGAATGTGACCGCATTTTTCTGGTATATAGCTGACACGGATGACAGCGCTTTACTGCTTCCACACAATCTTTAAAGATTGTGGGCCATAAATAAACGGCACGCAAGATCTTCTGGGCCGTTGTGAACCCAGATAAATGACCCCCACATGCTCCACTGTGAGAATCATTTAGGACAATCTCCACTTCCTCATGAGTAAGGCAGCGACGCAAGACAGAATCTACCCCTCGTCGATATAGAGTATCTCCTATTATGAGGTAGTTTTTAGCATGAAGTCTTAACTTACGTCGGTCTTCCCTAGAGTAAGCAGCAGGACACTTCAAAGTCTGGAGATATATGAGAATATCTCCGTACCAAGGATCAAAGGTGGCTATAAGGAAGATGTGCTCATCTGGGAATGAGTCATCTTGAATCACTACATCTTCTTCCGTAGGGAACTCTGCTATAAGCTCAGCAAACACTAAGGACTTCTTTGATTTAGCGGATTGGAAAACCAAGTCAAACTCTTGGAGAATGACTATCCATTTATTGAATTTTCCCCCAACAATGCGTCGGGATAAAACATATTGGAAAGGGTTTACATCCGCCACTACAGTAGTGGTCCTCAGTAAGATATAGTGCCGTAACCTCTGTACAGCATAAACAGCCGCTAAGGCTAACTTCTCGACGTGAGAGTACTTAAGCTCAGGCCCAACCAAACCATGGCTAAGATAATAAACGACATGCTCAACGAGCGTATCGTCCTCCTGAACAAGCACTACCCCAATGGTAGACTCCGATGCGGCCAGATACAATATAAAGTCCCTAGAATAATCTGGTGGGCGCAATAAAGGAGTCGACAACAAGGCTTTTTTCAATGCCTCGAACGCGAGTTGTGCAGCTTCATCCCATACAAATGGGGTGTCCTGCTTAAGCAGGTGCATGAAACCTTTCGTGATCTTGGCATAATTAACGATAAAACGTCGAAGGAAGTTAGACTTTCCTTGTAGACTCTGAAGTTGCCTAAGTGTATGAGGAGGAGGCAGATTGACAATGGCCTCAACTTTTAGTGGATCCACCTGGATGCCTCTACTGGAAACAATGAATCCTAATAGTCTCACTGACTCGACGCAGCAAAAACACTTGTGGGGATTCAAGCGAATTTTATAGTATCTGCATCTCTCAAAAATCAACCTCAAATGATCAGGATGTTGGATTCTCTTGTGAGAATGTGCGGGTAGATCATCAAGGTAAGGCTCGACAATAGCTTTTATATCGTGAAAAGCAAATTTCATGGCTCGTTGAAAGGTAGCCCCTACATTTTTCAATCCAAAGGGCATTTTCCTATAAGCGAATGTACCCCAAGGGAAAATAAAAGCAGTTTTATGCTGGTCTTCCGGTTTGATTTGGATTTGATTATAGCCGAAAAAACCATCCATAAACGAAAAGACTTCACTCCCCGCACAAGCATCAATGATCTGATCAATGAATGGTGTGGGGTAGTTGTCCTTGGGACAGGCTTTGTTAAGATCTCGAAAGTCGGTACAAACGAGAATAGTCCCTTGCTTTTTATCAACAGGAACTGGGTTGGACACCCACTCAATCAAAGCAATAGGATATATAAAACCTGCTTTCAACAGCTTTTCAACTTCTGCCTTCACAGCCGCCGCTTTACACGGGTTCACGGGGCGATATTTCTGCCGAACCGGCTTAGCATCAGGGTAGGTATGGATTTCATGTTGGACAATAGATGGATCAATGCCTGGCATCTCCTCATATGACTAGGCAAAGATATCACAGAATTCCTTGAAAAGGGCAGTATAGATAGCAATCTCCTCCGGAGAGCAGTTTGCACCTATATAGATATTTTCCATGACATCTGGTTTGACGGAAATGTTGATAGGTATAGTTGCGGAAATGTTTGCCATATTCCCCTCGGCAAACACCCCTTCCCTAGGAAAAGGGTTAACAGGTATATCAACATCTCCAGGCAGTCTCACATGGAACTCTTGATTTTCTATCTTGCTTAGCTCTGGAAGGAAATAAGACCGGTGATGAAGATCCTCACATATCTTATCACGGCTACACATAGCTTCCAGAATGGCTTCATCGAAAGGTAAAACAGTATCTAAGCAATCTATGGAATGTAAAGAGTTCTCCACCCATGCGGGCAAATAGACTTCGTCCAGATCATTCGAGACTGTAAGAGGATCTGGAATAGAATCAATAGTGGCTTGGGTAACAGCTTGATATGCCACTTCCACTGCTGACAAGGGCACTTCCGGTTCTTGGGGGGTTGGGAGAACCCAAGGATCAGTCCTATCCGCCACCGAAGTGATGGAATTCCCCACACTAGTGGAATCGATATAGTTAACCGGGGCTGGAAGATCGAATGTGCCCATCAAATATGTATACATTCCAGCCCCCAACCTCTGAGCAAGCTTGGCCCTATCAATGAATGCTACATTGGAATCCTTAGACTCTAAACGACCCTTTCGAGTAAAATCAAGTTGGTCAACCGTAACCAACTTGCCCTCATGTGGAAATACCACGACACGAAGAACAACCGATGCAATAGCATGCATTGCATAAGTCCAATTTCTACCCAGAAGCAAATTGTAGTCCAAGGGAGCATCAATCACTTCAACTTCAACAGACACCGCTTTGCCTGCCAACTTAATCTCAAAAGATGGTAAGATACCATGTGGACGGAAAGACCTTCCATCAAAAGCAGTAAGTAAAGTGGTTGATGGGACCAGCTCTGGGGATCCTAGAGCTTTCCAGTAGGCCAGGGACATGACACATGTAGAGGCTCCCTCAACAACAACAGCTCGTCCTATGGTCTTACCACCATGGACAACATCAATGGATAGGGCTACATGATAAGGGAGGCGAATTTTAACATCTGACAAATGAAACTTCGCCGTGAGACTCGAAGAGTCCATGCTACCTAAAGCTGCCAAGAGGGCATCCCGCTGAGCGGGACAACGCTGTAGCACCTCTAAAGCCGACATTGCACATGGGGTTTGAGTTAGATCTTCAACCACTGAGTAGTTGGAAGCAGCCCTATTGGGATTATGCAAAGTCTTCTTAAAGATACCCTTGGGTAACTTTGGCATTATTTCCATAGGTTTCTCTATAGTGAGAGGGTTGGAAGGTTCACCTACAACTTCACCCGTCTCAGGAGTCTCCTTCTCCTTTTCATAGTTCTTGTTCCTGGTTTGCAACAAAGTTGAGGATCTGACCATGTTGATATAATTAGGGTCAGGAGCAGTTTGGTTGTCCCCTGCTACAGTAGAAGCTGACGCGGAATTCTGTCCTTGGGGAAAAGGATCCTTTAGGACAGCCGTTGGTTGAGTCTTTAACAACTTCTGAGCTTGTTCCATGAGGGGACAAAGGTGGGTCAAGTGGTCTCCTTGGCACAAATTACAAGGAAAATTGACTTTCTTTTTATCTTTTTTGCCCCCATCAGCATTGTTTGCGGGCTTAGGCTTGTTTTGGTTTTGGTTTCCCTCTCCTTTTTTGCCCTTCTTCTTCTTACCGCCGGACTGCTGATTGCCCTTTTGAGAAGTTTGAGCAAAAACATTTGCATTTTGGGGAGAGGGGGCAGCCTTTGCTACCTCCGCCGTAGACTGTTTGACAGACAATTGGTGAAGTTGTTTTGTCAAAGACTCTATAGTGGGAGAATCAACGGACCCAACCACACCATCGGCATGGGGTCTAGGCTTGGGTTTCTCGGCCTCATGAGAAGGCCTTGGTGCCTCAAGGAGGATCTCTTACAAGATCCCAGACTGTGAATAAATCAAGTCTAACTGCTGGGCCCTGAGTATGGCTTCTTCCTCACTAGTCACTCCTGATGTAGAAACATCCTTAGATATATAGGGCAATAATGATTTAAGGAACCATTCCAATAAAAACTCAGGAGGGATGATGGCTTTGATAAGGCTCTTTTGCCTCCTCCACTCTTGGATATGATCCGAGATGTGGGTAGCCTTGTTTTGTCTAAAGGTGGACAACAAGTCTGTTTCGAAATTGTATCGGACTGGAAGCTGAAAGTGGCTAGGGAAAGCTATAGCCAAGTCCCAGAAGCTAGTAAAGGAAGCAGAAGGCAATTTGATGTACCATTTTGCTGCAATGCCCGTCAAGGTCCTCTGGAACAACCTTAATCTCACTGAATCTTCATTCAATGAGTTGGAAGAACACCATAAGTGGAAGGTGGTGGCATGTGCCCCAGGGTCTTCACCAGCTTTACCTTCGAATTTAAGGATGTCCGAAGGCAGTTTGGTGGGAACAGGTGGCCACAAAGGGCCATGCCTCATCGGATCGTTCATCAATTTGGATAAGTCTGGCAAATTCAAAGTTGCCAGAAAAGGAAGTTTAGGCCTAGCCGGTGTACTAGATATGCCAGCTTGGGGATTTGAGGGTCCTGCCCCCGAATGCCCATGGGTAAAGGTGGGGTTGCCCCCAGACACCGGTTGTGAAGTGGGAAGGTTGCTTTGGAACGGATTCCATCCATAAGCCACCGGATTATGGGTGGGAGGTGCAGTGTAAGTGGTTCGGGCCGTCCCCATAGAAGTAGGGGTCTGAAAGACTGGAGCAGGTATCCCTCCACTAAACAAAGAGAAGGGAGAGCTCGTGTATGGGACCGAAATAGGGGTTTGGAAGCTTTGCCCATAAGAGGTGTTGCCTCCAAACTGCACTCCTACATAAGAAGGAGGTGGACCTACATATGGACTGGATGGGGGAATGTGCCCCCCATTCCAAGGGAATCCTTGGACAAAGGCTGAGGATCCAACTGGACCACTCTGGGTAGTGTAAGGGAAGGAAGAAGGGATTGTAGGTATACTGGGTATCCTAGTTACCATATCACCAGAAGTACCTCCTATGTTCGAGTAAACCGGTGGTTGGACCACCCGGCTTGCTGGAGTTAAGGGTGTAGAAGGTAAGTTAGATCTAGGGGCACTAACTGGGGGAGGTAGTACCCCTTCAACCGAAAGGGTTGAGGTGAAAACAAATGAACTTTCTCCCGTAGAAGACATAGCTCTACCTAGAGGGACACCTAACACTGGTGAACTAAAAGGTCTAACTTGCACTATGACTGGATCGTTCAAATCAGTTAAGGGGGTATTATAATTTCTTGCAAACTCGTCAGCTTGCAATTCCTCTATCTCAACTGTGTCTAAGTCAAAGCGGTTAGCTATTAACTCCGGTTCACCAAGAACCTCGCTTATTCCTATTGGTTCAAAAGAACCACCTGTGCTTAATCTCCGCTTTTGGGGTAAAGATGGAAGCTCCAATGTGGTGAGAGGAGGAAGGTTTCTCAACCTTCTAGACCTTCTAAGCAGTTGGTCCTCCAGAATTAAGACTTTAACTAATCACACCCTAAGGCCAACTAAACACAAGCAAACCACAAAGCATACACTAAAAAGATCCTAGAGTCTCAAGCAATCAAAACAGGCTATAAAGATATACTTTCCCGAAGAAAGCCGATGAACAGTTACTTGGCGTCCTTGAGGGGTTCTCAGGCACAAGCAGAGGAATCACCCAACCGCCCTCCTGCACTTTCCACAAGGCTTACCTTCCAAGTCCGTTCAAGGTCAACCAGAAATAACCTTCCGGTTTACCTGTGTATGAGCCCTAAAAGACAAGAGACTAAGGCTACCTTGACAATACCTACTGTCTGGGGGGACAGTCGCAAGCCGAACTCATACGCATGGGCAGGGTAGCTGAGCCCGAAACTCTGTCTAGGACAGAATCCCCAGATGCGCAAAAGTCCTGGGTTACGTTTTGACAAGGATTCGGAGGGTTATCTCCTCTGTTCAAGCCTCCACGCGGCCTCGTGCTTAACTCCCGTTTGAGAGGAGCTTCCCAGATACAGCGGTAGAACCAAGGATTTACCTAATGAAAGGCCCACTACGTTTGATTTTATAATTTGTGGGAATTTTACACTCCCTAGCCCACAAATATAGCCTAAACTAGTTGGTGAAAGGCCCCTAAAAATAAAAATTTCTAATAAATTTTAAATTATGCGTTAATTTTAAGGGCTGTTCTTTACTCAATAGGTAATGGAAGTGATGGACTATATGGTGTTTTGACTCAGCAGAAAATAAATGAAAGTAAAAGGTGCATTTAAAGCAAACTAACACTATAAAATAAACTTCTTTTCATTTTTTCAAATATGTTGATGAACTAATAGCACTAAATGAGAGAAACTAAGCCTATGTTTTGTATTTTTCTGAGATAAATGTTCTTTAAACTGAAAAATTAAACACTACTTATGCAAAAATTACAATGCAAAATATTAACTATGTTTTATTTTTTCACTTTAAAAAAAAATGCTTAAAAAACTACAATGCATTTACAATGCAGTATGCTTGAGTAAAAACTTGAGATTTATAAACTGTATAAAGGTTGCAAACTGAAGCAAACAGGCACTCAGGACCAAAAGACCAGCAAAGAAAAGCAGGCTAGGAACCCTAGCTTGGGTGCAAACAATGACACTAGCTCACTGCAGACTTAAAGGGATAAGTGCAAACTAGCAACTGACGACAAGCAGACTGGAAAAGACAGAGTCTAAGACCCTGATCACTGATCTAGACTCAAACACTTAACCACCAACCCAAACAGTCCAGAAAAATCCAAGATGCAAACAGTAAATAAAACAAGTAAAAAAGAACTCAAGGGCTTTCAAAAAGCACTAAGATGTGATCACCTGAGACCTTCAAACAATTCTACAGCACTCATAAAGAAAGTCTTCTCAGAAAACAGGACTTATAACTAGAAAAAGAACAAGCAAACTCTCACACAAAAATCCCAGTTTCCAGGAGTACTCGCGACTGTCTAGCAGTGCAAGTTGCGAATGATTCGCGACTGTTCAGTGGAACAACCCGTGAATGCAACTCAGAATTCGCGACTGTCCAGTGGGACAACCCGTGAATGGGTATAAAAACTTTCTCAAAAACAGAGAAAAGATCCTAAGACCTTCAAGCAATGAAGCAATTAAGAAGCAGGATAAAAATCACAAACAAAATTTCAAGCAAACACTGGTCAGGACAACAGAAAAGACCTATAGCAGACTAGGCTTCCCCAGTGGAGTCGTCAGTTCTGTTGTACGGAATAATACACCTAATAACCTAGGTCTGGG
The DNA here is from genome assembly GCA_001517045.1 of Pseudotsuga menziesii. Classification (NCBI taxonomy): domain Eukaryota; kingdom Viridiplantae; phylum Streptophyta; class Pinopsida; order Pinales; family Pinaceae; genus Pseudotsuga; species Pseudotsuga menziesii. Next base: position 67,581 of record LPNX011060173.1, on the reverse strand, counting down.
TGGTTACCAACATACTCATACACTTGCAGGCAATTGACTTTTAATGTGCAAAATAAGAAATAGTAAAGTATAGAGGACTTACTCGATTAAACGAAGGCTGATCCTAGCTATCTTCTTCCTTTCTGCTCCACTCCAAAAGTCTCCAGGATTGCAGCTCCTTCACCTATCAAGAAACACTCTTCCAGATACAAGATGATTCATATATGTATAAGCAGGTTAGATAAATCACATATATACTGAAATATAAACATTCATCAAACCACAAGATATGAAACACATATGGAAGAAGTAATCTCTTTATTATCAATAATGGAAAGAGGTAAGTATATAACCCAACACCTGAGACAAGGACTCCTCTGTCACCAAAGGATTCTGAGTTCTCTGCTCCAAAGATTTCTGTAGAAAATCCACCAGCATAACTTTGCTCTCCAAGTGTTACTACCAAACACCCTCCCCAAGGCCTCTATTTATATGGATGAAATAAGGCAGTTCTCGAAGGTTAGGGAGGTTATAGCAGTTAGGAAGATTAAGTTAAATGAGCAAACTAATCTCCCATTAGCGCGTGGTTTTATGTTTTAATGTTGAGGAAACCATTCGTGGGTTTGTAGTAGAACAACCCGCGAGTGATTCGCAACTATATAGAAGAGCAACCCGCGAATACAAAGATTCGCGACTTGCTGTATAGGAGACTCGCGAATGATGCGCGAGTTGTCAATATAGAGAGTCGCGAATACAACTCAACATGACAAAATGGCAAAGTAATCAGCTGGATGTATGGGGAATGTACTTCATCATGAGCCAAGGTATAGTGAATATGGGCAAACCTCAATCCATAAGTGTCCTTTTGTGTGCCAACCTGAGGGAAATCAGCACTCGGACGGAGAGGTGCCATTCAGGTGTATAACATTGCCTTAGTTCCAGTAGTGTTTGTTTTGCTTGATTAGTTAGAGTTTTATTTTTTAGATCAGTTTGACCTATCAAACTGGTCGATTTCCCTTGGATATGGTTCCGTCATATACAAGGATTATCACCTAAGTATCCTTTGAATCCTATGACTTGATCTCCTATGGAACAAGAGATGGAGATTAATTCTGAAACGGGAAGTGCATCTATTGATGAATTAATAGGTGTTCATATTACAGAATAAGGGGGTGAGTTCTCTCCCCTTACTAATGTTCATATTACTGGTTATTCAGTACCACCTATAATGGAACAACCCTCATCCCAAGATCCATCATTTTCCATACAAACCCCTACAGGGACTATGCTCAACAAGTTCCACTGCGATGATCCAGTTACTACTATGTTTATTCCAATTGGTTCATTCTGGGGAACCACTTTAGGACAAGTTATCTCTTAATTCGGTTCTATCAGTGCCCCTAACTTCTCCTCGATGGTGCTAACCCATAACCCTAGAAGAGGTTTCCCTTATCTTCCACCAAGTGATCTCCTTGGTAGGTCTTTAAACATCCCTTCTAGTTTAATTTTGGCTAATGCTCCTCCCGCTTTGACGATCACTAGACTCACCACACCAATGGGGATTTCACAATCTTCTCCAAATCCAACGCCAAATTCTTCATTAAGAAGTGCTATGCCATCCATGAGTTTTCCAAATGTTGGAATTCAGTCTTTTCCTTCCACATCCTACACAACTAGAGGACCTTATGTACCTATTTTGCATAACATTTCAAGACCCACACCTCTAGTTGTAGGATCTAGTGCAACCATTGGTTATGGTCTTGTTTCACAACCACCTACATCTGCTTGGGTTCAACCACAACATCCCAATAATGGTAACCAATACTATAGTGGGGTGTAATATAATAACCCTTTATACGTGCCTTACCTAGGAGGTGTTACCAATCAATGGACACAACCTGCTCATGGACCCCAACTCGAGCCTAACCCAGGTCAACTGTTTGTAGGGAAAAATACTCCCAATTACCAACAATTTGCAAGTTACTATGGTCAACCTCAGCTAACCTATGGTCCTACTAGGGTTTTCATGCCTTATCAATATTATAATTACCCACATCCCAATAGGAAACACCCTTTTTTGGCAACATTGGATTTTCAAGACTTGTTCAAATTGATCATTGATCCCATTCTACACGACCCTTTTTTGCCAACTATTCCTGTAAAGTTACCATCAGACATTTTGAAGTTTGATGGAAAGCAAGGAAAAGATCCTAAAAGTCACGTTCTGACCTTCCATCTATGGTATTCATCGAACTCCTTGATGGATGATTCCATTCGTTTGCAGCTCTTCCAAAGAACTTTGACTGGTGCGACCGCTAAGTGGTACATCAAACTTCCACAACATTCGTTTATGGATTTTAATTCGTTGGAAACAATATTTCTTACACATTTCCAACTACCAATTTGTTATAAGACTGGCACCGGTATCTTGAATTCTATTCGACAAACTACCTCAACCCACATATATGATCACATTGATGAGTGGAGGAGGTGATAAAGGTTGATCAAGGATCCTATTCCAAATCAATTGCTAGCTGACCAGTACACAAAGTCATAATTGCCCCCTATTTCCAAAGATGTGCCTATGGGAGGCATTGTTATCAAGGAACAAGATATTAGTTGTGCATAGTACTTGGACTTGGTTTATTCCCATTCTAGAACATTGTATGATTTGATCCCTCATGCCACTCATCCCAAAATTGATCCTACCAAGCCACCTATCAAAACTCCTATGGATGGTGTTGTAGGTGCAATCCAACCCCCATCTACAATGAAACCTTCCAAGCAGTAGAGTTCTTATCTTGCTACCTCCTCAACTCCTATTTTTTTTGTCGAAGTGAATGCAATACAGTCCTCGCAATCACCCAAAAATAAAAATAAAGGTAAAGGCAAATCCAAAAAATCTAGAAACCAGCAGGAGACCCCAAAGACTAAGGCTCTAGAGAATGATTCAAAACCAAAAAGGAAAGCTAAGTATCCTTGCCTTTTGTGTGGGGATGACCACTTCACTAAAGAATGTCCTAGATGTGAAGAGATTAACAAATTTTTGAAAAATGTTCCCACACCGGTAGTCTTGACTGACCCTTTCCCATCTCAACAGCAATTGATAGACCATGCATCTTTCTATGGTGCCTCTTCTTCCATGGAATAAATCAAGATGATGTGTGTTGAAACAATTGGACTAACTACGCGAACTCAGATATATGATAAAACTCCAGAGAAAAAGGATGAAGGTACTTCTTCTGAGAAGACTCCTTCTACTAATCCTTCTTCTATGCCTCCTTCTACTAGCCCTCTTACCATCAAAAAACCCGTCCTTAATGCAATTTTACGTCCTCCTAAGAGTAAAATCTAGAAATCAGCATTTAATCCTAGTGCTCGAGCTGCTCAATTCTATAATATCATCGAAGATATAGCTCAGGCACCTTGCATTATGTCCACTTTGGAAGTACTCCAAACTTGTCCTTTGCAATGTAAAAACTTGTTGTAAGCTCCAGGGGCTCTAGATCCAGAGAATTCTAATACGATAACCTTCAATGTGGAGAATTTTAAACTAAGACTATCTCACCAACTCGCATTTCAAATCGCGACCAAGGTGATTGGTAGGAAGGTTCATCGTACCGTACTGAATGAAGGAGCCTCCACCTCGGTGTTATCTATGTCTTGTTGGAGAGCCATTGGTTATATTGAGTTCAACCATTCACCAACCATGTTGAAAGCTTTTTACGGACGAGGTTTCCAGCCCTATGGCTTGTTACCAGCTTTATCTATTGAACTCGAGGGCAAGATTGTTTCTATTTACATAGAAGTGGTCGAAGCTTTGTTGGATTACAACCTTTTATTAGGGAGGAATTGGTTTAACATCATGATGGCAGTTGCCTCATCAGTGTTTCGTGTTCTCTAGTTTCCTCACCAGGGAAAGATTATGACCGTCGATCAGCTTGACTATTCCTCCCCATATATCACTTCCACTGCAACAAATAATGTTCCTTTTTTGGGGCAGTCACCCCCTCCATATCACATTGTAGGAGTTGAACTTCTGGAAGGCTTTTCCCTTATGGGAGTATTTACGTCTAGTTCTCCCCCTATTATAACTCAAATTGCTATGGTGAAAATGATATCCTCCACTGTCGGTAACATGTCAAAAGGAAAATCAATTGCTGAAACACCTTCTCTGAGTCCTCCCGAAGCCTTATACCATGATATTCAATCCGCTTCTGATACATATGTCGATGACCATCATTTAATAGCATCATATCCTTACCATCTGCCTTATTAGATAGATTCCCCTCTCCCTACTCTTGACTATCTCTTACTGAATTTCCCTTCAGATGAGTCCATTATGGATATTATGAGTTCAGATGAATCTTTATGGGAAGATCATCATCATAAATCCTCTTTCCTTCCTAATGCCAATTCAATATAACATGATTTTGTATCTCTCATTGCTTTCAATATTGTTGAAAATACTCAATCACCCGTATCAATGCAAGGTGTTGATTCTGAAGAGAATCTGTGTAACATTACTCAGACCATCCCCATCGACATATCGGTGAAACCCAAAACTGTTGAACATGTTCATGTAGGCCATAATTGTTCAACAATAGAAATTGCAATTTAGCAAGCCCTTTTTACAGAATTCAAGATGTTTTGCCTGGAGTTACGAGGAAATGTATGGGATTGATCCATCGATCATTCTCCATGAGATAAATAATTGCCCAGTTGCAAAACCCGTTAGGTAGAAACCCTGTCAAGTGCACCCTAGGAAAGCTTTAGCGATAAAAGCTGAAGTTCAAAAGCTTTTGAAGGCCGGTTTCATCTACCCTATCTCATTGACTGAATGGGAATCTAATATTATTCCTATCGCCAAGAAAAGGGGCATTATTAGGGTTTGTATTGATTTTAGGGATTTGAATAAGGCTTGTTCTAAGGACAATTACCCCACTCCCTACATTGATCAAATCATCAACAATTGTGTTGGAAGTCTCATTTTTTCCTTTATGGATGGCTTCTCTTCCTATAATCAAATCAAGATATTACCCACTGATCAACATAAGATGACAATCATTTTCCCATGGGGAACCTTCGTTTACCATAAACTGCCTTTTGGCTTGAAAAATGTTGGAGCTATGTTCCAATGAGCCATGTCCTATGCTTTCCACAATATCAAGCATATAGTGGAACCCTACTTCAATGATATACCTTCCCATTCACAACGGCACGCGGATTATTCAGGACATCTCGGGGCCATTTTCCTTAGATGTTGTCATTATCATATTCGTCTCAATCCACATAAAAGTGTTTTTTGTGGTGAGACTAGATTTCTACTTGGCTTTGTTATTTCCAGGGATGGAATTCATATCGATCCTTTGAAAATCGCTACCATTGTAGCCTTACCTCCACTAACCAATATTATATAAATTCAAAGTTTCAAAGGGAAGGAAAACTTTATGCATCGTTTTGTGTGCAATTTTGCAAAAAATATGCATGAATACATGCGATTGTTGAAAAAGAACACTCTGTTCATTTGGGATGCTCTAGCTCAACAAGATTTCGACAGTTTGAAACATGCGATTACGCACTCGCCTATATTAATCCCCCCGATTACTCAAAATATTATCTACTATATATTGTTGCCTCCACTATTACCGTCGGTATGGTATTAGTGTAGAAAGATACAAATGACCAATAACATGTGATATATTATCTAAGATTCTACTAGACTTCGAAACCTAATACTCACATGTCGAGAAATTGACTTTGGCTACAATTATAGCCATGCAACGTTTTCATCACTACATTTTACTTCACACTGTTGTTGTTCTCATGGACATCAACCCCGTGTATTACATTATTACCCGTCACGTACTAGGGGAAAATACTCTCGTTGGATTGTCATCATACAAGATTTTGACCTTGAGCTCACCAAATCTACTTCTGTAATATCCTAATTTTTACCCTATTACATTAAAATTGTACATGATGTTAAATATCATTATTAAATCATGGTGAGGAGCTCAAGGCCAAGGCCCTGCCATCGATTTAGTTTTTTATGTATCGGCAATTAAAATCGATACCTATGGTTCCCGTGTTAGTCAGGCACAATATAAATTGAGACATCATGTAAATGTGCAATTTAATAAAAAAGACCCACAACTAGCTATGCAATGCAACAAGAGATGGGGGCATGATTTCACAAGGAATAGGGAGGGAAATTATTCAAACCCTTGAGCCAATAGTGTTAAGCCAAATGTCAATGAGAGAACCCATAAACTCTTAACTACCCATTTTGTCTTATGCACCCAATCATTTAATTCTTCCAGAAGTTGGTTGAGGCAGTTAATGCATTGGGAATAGAGAGGTATGGCATTCAATTTTGTATTAGGGCAAGCCATCAATCTGGAAAAATGTATTTTTTCTTGTGGGGAAAGAAAACACCCAGAAATGTGTGCCCAAACCATTCCTCCCCAACATTTTTCACTTCATCACGCAATTGGAGCTAGCTGGGGGTGTTTTCCTTCGCGTTTTTTGCATTTTTGGTCATATTTCCATGGCTGGGAATCTGTTTTTGTATTGCTCGATGGATGGGAAGGAGAGATTCACTATTTGGGTGTTTATAGAGGCCATTTTTTCTCCTGCAATGCCCATAAACATTTTTTTTAATCAAATTTCTCTCTCACGACTGATTTCCCCATCTACCATTTCGTTTTTGGTTGACAAAATGGTTTTCTTCATAACCAACACGTGTGTTTTGTTGTTATGTGCATCCTTGTTTTGGTCTGAACTATTAGGAGTGGAAAAGGCCCAGAATTGGCTTGATAAACCTAGTGAAGAGAGGAACCTCACAAAAATATTAAAAGGGGCTGGCTAATCTTCTATGCACACCTGAGAGAACACTGGAAGGGAAGGTATGGCCTGAGGGACTGTGTAGCAGTGAAGGAAATACTTCCTTGTGTTGGGTGTGTAGGTATTGTGGAGTCCAAGCTGGATAGATCTTGTATAGGTGTCCATAGCTCTGTGGTTGAGCTCAATATCTTAGCAATTCTTCCTTTCCACTGCCTTAGCAGCCTGATAAGCCCAACTGTTGATTGTCTTGGTTGAACCTGGGTGTGTATTTGGCTATGTGTGAGCTTGTTGTTCCCTTTTTCCTTCTGGAAATCATGCCCAAATTGGGGGTGGCAATTGTGTTGATATATTTATGAACACAACTAGTCTATGGTTGGGTGGAACATTGCAACAACATAGCTAGTTGCTCTCGACAACTCATTTTCAAGACAAGTGCTCTTGTATTAACTTTGCAATTGTATTTGTTTAAGAATTATTATAAATGTATTGAATGAGATTTGCTTCCACTGTATTTTCATACATTATACATTTGCATATGTTTTTACTTTCAATGCATTTTTTATTATGTTCATGGGGCTAGATGCCCGGTTATGGCAGTGCATATTCGCGTCCTCTCCATCGGATTAAAGGGGAGGGGAGGTGACAACTTCCAAGAATTCATTAGTATTTGTGGAGATAATGTGTGACCTTCCTCATGCTACGCTGGAAACTGAACCTACTGACTCATTCCTCTATGAGTTTTTGTTCCTGATTAGCACGACTAATACCTGGTATGGATATCTTATCATATATCTCCAGACTCAACGATTTCAGTCTCTTCTATCCTGCGATGATCTTCATCGCATCCGACACCACATGAAATACTATCTAATCATAAATTATACCTTATATCGTTGCGGTATTGACTCGGTTTTGTGACGATGTTTGACACATGAAGAGGCTGAACAAGTTTTGAATGATTGCCACTCTGGAGCATGTGGCGATCAACTTTCTTGGATGTCTATAGCCCATAAAATCCTTCACGCTGGCTATTTTTGGCCCTCGTTCTTCAAAGATTTCCATGAAGCGGTTAAAAAATGCCCACCCTATCAGATGTTTTATCTAAAGAAGTGCAGCCACCCTGCTCCCCTCTACCCCATCATTGCGTTGTCCCTTTCTCCAAATGGGGGATCTATTTTATGCATTGTAATCCTACCTCAACTAGGGGGGCATGGTTACATCATTGTAGCTGTGGATTACTTTACAAAATGGGTTGAGGCAATGCCTACATATGCAGAGGATGGTAAGATTATCACCCTCTTTCTTTTCAATCATATCATAGCTAGGTTTGGGGTTCCTCAAGCCATAATTACTGATCACATATCTGATTTCCGTAGTCATATGATGACCGAGTTGAGCACTAATTTGGGTTTTTGGAGTGTCCCTTTTTGGAATTCTGTAGAAAATTACAAATTGGGCAAATTCAAACTTGACTAGTCATGACTCTAGAGGGTTCCAACATTCTCCAAATAGTCTAGAATTTGAAATAAAATGTTATGGTGAGTATTAAAACATCCCAAGGTGGTTTATGGACACTTTTTATCTGATTTTAGACCTCTGCAGCCTTTTTTTGGGTTAAGGAGAAACATTGTAAATTTACTAGGAAAATGTGGTCAACTAGTCCTCCTTGGTTTGGTCCCAAACACCACCGAACTTCTCCACAATTATTATGGAGGGATCCTATGGGATTTAAAACATACTAACAGACTGCATACACTCAATGGTCGAATCAGAAGTTCATTTTTACATGTTAATCAAGTTTGCACAACTTTGGCCAATTTCTAGCTTGAGATTAGTGAAACCCAAGTTGACCCAAATGCACCCAAATGACTTCAAATTCGGTATGGAAGAGCTTGAGGGGTATTAGGGAATAATAATGCATATTGTTACTTCTCATACACTTTCCAATTTCTTTTACAACTTGATTTTGGTCATAGGGAAAGAAGGACAAAAATATTAGGAAATCGATGTTAAAACCCCCAAGGGTATATGACAATTTTTTCTCTACAAATGCAATACAACCCTCCAAAATTTCATAACAGAGTATATCAGACATCAATTTCTGTCATTATTCATGTTTATTGATCTTTTAAAACTGGTTATGAGGCGCAACATCTATATGGTAAATTTCAATGAATTTGCTTAAGAGGAAATGGTATTAATATCTCGGTTTTGACTCAAGAAAAGTAGATTAAATGGTTCAGATAATGAAATAACATATGAATAACATGAACATCATTCAAATGGATTTTCCAACAACATCAAACATAATATAAATTCCTTCATACAAATCTGATATACAACTATGTCAAAGTGGAAGCCAAATACATGAAAACTACTCATTCAAGCTCATGGGAATGCAAGCCTTTCACACATGTAAATTTACTAGGAAAATGTGGTCAACTAGTCCTCCTTGGTTTGGTCCCAAATCCCACCAAATTTTTCCATGATTATTATGGAGGGATCATGTGGGATTTAAAACATACTAACATACCTCATACACTCAATGGTCAAATTAGAAGTTCATTTTTACATGTTACTCAAGTTTGCACAACTTTGGCCAATTTCTAGCTTGAGATTAGTGAAACCCAAGTTGACCCAAATGCACCCAAATGACTTCAAATTTGGCATGGAATAGCTTGAGGGGTATTGGGAATAATATTTCATATTATTGCTTCCCATACACTTTCCAATTGCTTTTGCAACTTGATTTTGGTCATGGGGAAAGAAGGACAAAAACACTAGGAAATCGATGTTAAAACCCCCAAGGGTAGATGACAATTTTTGCTCTCCAAATGCAGTACAAACCTCCCAAATTTCAAAACAAAGTATGGGGATTCATATCAGACATCAATTTCTGTCATTATTCATGTTTATTTATCTTTTAAAACTGGTTATGAGGCGCAACATCTATATGGTAACTTTCAATGAATTTGCTTAAGGGGAAATGGTATTAATAGCTCGGTTTTGACTCATGAAAAGTAGATTAAATGGTTCAAATAATGAAATGACATATTAATAACATGAACATCATTCAAATGTATTGCTCGACAACATTAAACATCATATAAATTCCTTCATACAAATATGATATACAACTCTTTCAAAGTGGAAGCCAAATACATGAAAACTAGTCATCCGAGCTCATGGGAATGCAAGCCTTTCACACATGGATTTCTGATATTTAGACTTACAGAGAATATGTACATAATATTACAGATCCATAAATCATATATTTCTTCCCAATCATTATCAAACACATATAAATGTCCTCATACAAATATGATATAAAGTTACTTCAATATTGAATCAAAATCCGTGAAAACTAGTTATTCAAGAGCATGGGAATGTGAGCCTCTAACATATGTGTTCTTGATATTTCAACTTACAGAGAATATGTACAAAATATTACAGATCCATACATCATTTAACCAAGCTTGGGCATCAAATATCCTCAGCAAAGTGCAAGCACCACTCCAACAAGTGCGCCCTCAAATGAGAGTGTGGGGAATGGAGAAGAAGGAATGAGAGAATAGGAAGATAGATGAGAATTCAAATATATGGACCTTCATACTGCAACTAAAACTCCTTCATTAATCTCCAATTAGAGTTTTGAATTGACTCTCCATCAACCAACTTGTAAAGGAATCGAACTCCCTCAAATTGGTTCACAAGTAGGGAGAGTGAACACTCACCGTGCAATGGACAAGAAAAAGCTCTCCAAAATGCTAAAGGCCAATTAAAAATTGATCAAAATCCATTCTATTTCCTCATGAAATCCTTTTATTAACTTCATGAAGGCCTCCTAAGGTTGAATTTACCTCCATAGGCTTCCTCTAACTCATCTTAGTGGTTTAGTAACTCTCGTGGCACTTGTCTTCCTCTTCATGATCCAATTATTTCCTCGATTTGAATAGTTGCCTCTAAATCCCAAATTAGACCTATTGGTGGATATTTTTAGCCCTGTCATGTCATATTTGTCATATTTCTACAATCAGGTGTGAATTTGTTATACCTATCATAGAATCTTTTATTATTTGTTGTCATAGAGTGCATGGAATCTCCTTCCTAGTGGCACACATTGTCTTCCAGTCTCTTCCTCTTCCATGGGAGTTACTCTCCTTTACTAATTCGAATTCCTTGGCTCATTATATGATATTTGACACCACATCACACTCCATTAATGTTACATTACCTATGTGCTCGAATTTGGATGAAGATCATGCCAAGTGTGCGGGGAATCTAGTCACCCAAAGGCTTCACAAGCTTCCAAGTGTCCTCATGAGCCCATGCCACCTTGTTTTCTTAGCATTTATCATTTATTTGACCCATTTAAATGTGAATATGGTAAACTAAAGTCCTTTTGGGTCCCATAACCCCTTATTACAAAATTTATGTCTCCATATCAACCTAGGGAACTAATAGGTTGGTGACACATTATTTGCAAGTAGTCTTATTTGGAAATTATTTAATTGGGGACATGACAATTTTAGTCATGAAAAATCAACTCCCTACTATCCACAAGATAATGGCCAGGTCGAATCCATTAACAAAGTTTTAAAAACTATGCTTTGTATGATGGTGGGGGAACATAAATCGAACTGGCACTTAACTCTGTTCTCGGCACTATGGGCCTACAGAACCTCTATAAAAATAGCAATTGGTTTCACCTCTATAAAAACTATGGGCCTACAGAACCTCTATAAAAACTATGCTTCGTATGATGGAGGGGGAACATAAATCAAACTCGCACTTAACTATGTTCTCGGCACTATGGCCTATAGAACCTCTATAAAAATAGCAATTTGGATTGGAAGTTGTTTTACCTATTGAATGTGAAATCCCATCCTTGAAACTAGTTGTCGAGATTTTTCCTAATACCTCAGTCGAGGAAGAACGTTTCCTTTATCTCACAAACCTTGATGAAATGTGACGAGATGTTGCTTTGGATAATGAATCACATAAGAAACGTATCAAGGATCCATATGATAAGTCAGTTCAACCTTGTGTCTTTAACGAATGAGATATTGTTCTGACATATTATCAGAAACATGACATGATTCGATCTAGTAAGGTCCCTAAGTCGTAACTAAAGTCTTCGAGAAATGGGCCTATGAGCTAGGGTATTATGATGGAATACCTTTCGGGAATCCTCACAATGGGATTTAACTAAAAAGGTACCATGCTTAAGAAACTTTGCATCAGTACCTTGTACACTTGTGTATATTTTACTTTTGGTGTGGTTTTGGAATTTGTTCATCATTGCTTATTTCATGTTATGTTTTGACTAAGCAGATGACTCATTACTATGGTTTTGTGGATGGTGTCAGTCGCCATACCTTGAATCTTGCTTCAGCATCCTGGGTACTCTATTCCCAAGCCCACGACTTATTTAGTTCAGGGGGAGTTTTCCTAGGTCCATCTACCAACAATATCATTGAATATTATGCAGTGATAGGGTTATTGACCGAAGCTTCCTCTCGTGATGTTGATCACATGGTTGCCTATTTGCACTCTTAGTTAGTGGTTGCTCAGTTGAACCACGTCTACGCCATCCAAAACCCTATACTCCTTCCTCTTTTTTGAAGAGTATGATTCCTTGAGAGGTCGTTTGAGTCTATTACCTATCAACATGTTCCAAGATCTTCTAATTCAATTGTCGATTCGCTTGCTAATTACATGCTGGACTGGCATGCTGCCCATTCTTGACCTTTTGATGTGTGAAAATAACATGAAAAATTGTAAATAACAATGTAAAAGATAAGATCCATGTAAATTACATTCCATTAACAAATTTCCCATAAGGCGCAAAAAGAAGTATATATATATGTATATATGTGTGTGTGTGTGTTTTGGTAAAAAAATGTGGTCCTGGGACCTAATATGAAACGTGATAGCTTTCAGTACAATAGGAAAACAAAAAACTAAAGCTCATGACTTTCAGTGTATATCCCTTGATAAACCCTAGTGATGCTCATGGTAGCACATGATCGCCCTTACCATTCTATGTAGCAAGTGACCAAAATGTCCTAACACAACGGTCATGTTTCGTTGATACCTCCTCAGGAGGTCATCTACTGATATGTAGGAGATGTGTAATATAAGCCTTTGCAGGTTCTCCTCGACCTCCTGCATCTCCTCATCAACCTCCTGGCATATGAATCTAACCCCCGCTCGCTTGTCAATAGGTGAAGATCCTCCTGGATTGGCTAACCTAACATCTGCATAGTAGAAAAACTTGTCTCGGTACCACGCAAAAAAATTATAAAATCATAAAAAACATAAAAACATGTATTTTAGTGTCTTTATTACCGATATCACCCCACTGGTGTCCCTCGAGAAGAGCCAAGTCTGGATAACCACGGAAGTCTGTACCCCCATAGGCATAGTCTTCAATCATCAAAAGTTGATCATCCAACCAGCGAAAGAATGATGCCCCGTACTTGACTCTGGGTCCACCGCCACCAAGGTGGGCCATCACCTCAACCCATCATAGTATATGTGGATCTCTTGCCTCGAGTTTGTTGAAGGTCACTTGGGGCCTCAACAGTGGGACTCTCTCCAAAAAGAAAGATACTAGAATGGTCCCATACCCAAACTTCTTCAACTCACCCCGTCAACATTTGGTGAGTTGGTCTTTTAAGACCACCAATAGAGCTTCCACCTAGTTAAACATGGTAGATGCCATTGCTTCCAGGGCATACAACAAATGTTCCCTAGAATCTTGGTGTGCCCCATGGCTTCCTGATACTTGCTGCATGGTAAATAGAACTGTCCTCAAAGGTAGGTTCACATCTTTTATGGGGATTTTCTTCCCGCTCATTTGAGTGCCCGAAAAACAGTGATGAACAATAAGGCCCTGGGTAGTGATATCCCCACCTCGTGGACCATTTAGTGATCTGGGTGCTCCCCTCTAAGAAATCCATGTAAGGAAGTAAATATATTCTACCTCCAGCATGAGTATATGAGCCCCCACCTCAAAATATTGTTGTTTAGGTTCCACATCCTAATTAGATATTTGAGTAGTCGTATTTGGGCCCTCGTGCTGGGCATCTAGAATAAATTCAGGATTCCACACTCCCAAAGTGAGCTAACCATGTCATGGTCATTTTCCCCATAGATATCATCCATCTCATGTTCTCTCTCCTTCCATACTACCATTTTGGCCTTCTAAACCTGTCAAACAATTAAAAGGATGTATTAGAAAGCATGTGAAAGCATTTCTAAACCTCTAAATATTTTCATTTTACCTCATCTATGAGTTGTTTGGGCTGGTTTGTGCCACCTCCCTTTGTCCTTTCGGACAAAGCAGTGGCACCGCACTTTCCTTTAAGGAAATATGCGGTGTCAGTCCATGACCACCTTTCTCACAAGAGGAAAGTGCATTGTTGCCAAGGCGCATTCTCCCGCAAGGAAATGACCCAAAAAACCCTAAAAATGGCTTAAAATTAGAATTTGGAACCATGAAATTGAAGTTTGGGAGGAGAGGAATTCCCTAGTCTTGACGAAATACTGAACAAACGCCTGTAGCTTTCATAGTCTACAATCCAATTTTGATCTCCAAAAGGGTTTTTTTGCACCAAGGTTGGGTAAAAATACAAAATGGTAACTTTTTTTTCACTATTCACCCTTTTTATTTACCTTTTTGGGATTTTTATTGAATAATTTTATTGTTTTTGCCTATAAATGATCCTATTTTGCCTAGTTTCTTAATCAAATTGGTACCTAATAATCTTTTTGAGAATTGTGGGATTTATGGAGTGATGTTTATGGGTATGGAAGAGTTTTATTTTTGTCTTTTTCATTCTTGGTCAAATCGAAAAATCTTTCGAGCACATTTTAAAAACTGTAATCGTGCTCATTAAACCCCAAAACTAAGTTTTTTAATCTACTTTTATTGCATTTTTGGGCTCGTTAAAATTGTTTACGAAAAAGAAACCCCAATGGAATCCTCTTTAATATCTTTTATGACTCTCAAAATATGAAAAGATCGTCGAGTGAACTTATTGCTTTCATGCTCGTAATAGCACTTGAAAGGTCATCTTTCCGACGGTAGTTTACCCATTTTTCGGTTCAGATTAACTATTTACGAAAAATGCACACTCTAGTCTTTGACTAGAAGAGTTCTCCAAGGCATTATTTTATACTTTTTCGGGCCTCGGAAACTAAAATTTATGAAAAATGACATTTTCAGAGCCTTCTTTAGTCACATTTAGACTCTCTAAACCTGAATGACATTGAGTTTTCTTTCATTAGACTCGTTAAACTAAACACTAAAAGACCCTTTTTGGGAACGAACCCCTCATTTCTCAGGTTTGGAAAACATATGAGAATGGAATTATCCTATGATATGCTATAACGAGCGTTTTTAACCCTCTTTTAACTTGTTAAAAAAGAAAAGAGGCACTCATCGATCATGATGGGTAAATAAAGGGAAGGAAATATGTTTCATTTGTAATATTGTTAGATTTCTAGTCACCTTTGAATGTGGAACATTTCTACATTTCATTCAAATAGCTGGGCATTCATCTTGTCTTCGAGTCGATCCACTTTCATGAGTCGTGTTACTCTTTTGAGCCTTTTCAGAGAATGCATCATCTAGAGTCACATTATGTCTTGGTATCCGCTTCATCAAGTTAATGTTGCGAAGTCTTCAGTCGTGCTTCCAAATGTTCAAAGGAAAGTTGTATTTTAAGATTTACCTTCTGCAGTCAAACCTACCTCTATTTTGTTTTAGTTACCTTTGAGCCAGTTTTGTGGTTACTTCATACTCAAATTAAAGAACTTTGTTCTGAGTTTCGTTTTGTTGATGTGGGATTCATCATGGCCCTCCTTCGACGAGACTATTGTTGTCGACTTCAGCACATCTTCCAGGAATTAGTCTTAGAAACAAGTTAGTACCTTGAAATCTACATACCTTAATGGCAGATTTCCTTGCTTTCGACAATAGGCTTTTATCATTGGCCTTTGATCGAAAGATTCAACTGATTGTTTGACATCAGTCCATCCATTCACATTCAGAGGAATGTATTGGGTACCTTGGGAATCATTAACATTATTGGTGATTTCCCTCACACTTGTAAATGGTTCTCACCATTGACCGATAATCAAGTGGTTTCTACCATGTTCGTTTTTAATACATTTATTCGCATGGATATAATCATACTTTCTTGAGAATGAGATGAAGACACTAGCTACTCGTTGGGCATTCATTCGTTATGATTGCTTTCCCCCAGGTTGCGGTGGAGTATTTTGTATGAGTCGTTTCATGGATCCACATTTGTATGCCCGTGGTTGTGATCATATTTGCGGCTATATGACATAGATCTACATTGTTTGTCTGGTAGATATGTCCAAAAATTTAGACTTCTTCGCATGGATCTACATTGTATTTTAGTAGCCATGACTGTTTATATCTCACATGGATCTACATTGTATTGATCAACAACCATGTTGTGAGTCATTTGGATATGTATCAAAGTGTAAATGTACTGTAGAATCATCTTGGTTGTTGATGAGTTATGACCTTTGGACCTTTGCCTCGAAGTTATAACCTGTTCAAACAAAGCATTTTACCCATCCTTTCCCTCTAGCCTCATGCTTTGGGGGGAATTCTGTTACACCTAATTCTAATCACCATCATCTTATGAGATATGTATCTCATTGATTGCTTAAAATCCCTGAGAGAGTGAAGTGAAAAAAAATGAGAGAGGAAGGGTAATTCCTTGCTCTGAGCCACCACCGTACTTTCTCCTTGTGCAACTAGCGGTACCTATATTGGCAACGCACCTTGTCCATTGGAAAGGAGCAGTGTTGCCACCTGTTTCATTTTTTCAACAGGTTGTATCCCCTAGTACCTCCTGTATTCCTCATAAAAAGTGTGGTGCTTGATTTATAAAGGAAACAAAGAGAAGTTTCGAGAGGTTTCTTGAAGATGCCTTCGTGGAACCTCATCCCTAAGAATCAAGAAAAGTGGACCTCGAATTCCTCTATCCTAGGGATGATCCCTCAACCTTCTCCTTTGAATCATAAACATACTCTATCCTTTTAGGCCTTTAAATAGTGTCTCACCCCTCATGGGAAAGGGGAGGAAGATTGTGTGATAGCATCCAAACTCTGTCCAAATAAGCTCATACTTTCTTGAGTGATTAAGAGGCAAGGCCCCATTGTGAATAACACCCAAAAAAAAGGCTTGGTTGTGATTTCTCCTTCGTTATTTATTAATTCAAACATTGTTTCTTTCCCATAAACACTGTGTATCTCATTCTTATGCTATGTTTATTGTTTATTTCCTTGGTCATTTACATAGAATTGTTGATTATCTTGTTACTCTCATATGGTTTGGTTCTTTTGTGTCTATTGTAGATTCAGTCTCTGCATAGCTCAAGCACAACAAGTTCATACCTTCACAACCTATTAAAATCTATGAGAGCAGCTAATTCAAGTAGATAGAATTCTAGGGAAAGATTATTTGTTCTGTAGGTGTTTTGTTCTAGATTTGAGTTATTCAAACTAGGGAAACAACCTTTGTCCACATTGGCTGAGGATTTCCATTAACATAAGGGGAAAGGTAAACAAACAACTACTATGAAGAAGGAAGGAGATAAACCTACTTGTACTCATTGTCAAAAGAAAGGTCATGATGCTTCCAAATGTTGGAAACTTCATCCGGAGCTCAAGCCTGAGAAGTTTCGGAATAAAGAAGACAAAACGACTACTACAAAAACAATCCAACATGATTTGGGATCAGACTCTGGGGATGAAACTAAGGTGGTTTCTACAAGCATTCAAGGTAAAATTCCTTCTTGTTATGTTTCAAGAAATGAATATGTCATTGATGAAAGAAAAAGGAGTGATTTATTTCATATTAGAGTAATCTCCAAAAATACCAAAATTGATACTCTTTTTTACAGTGGATCACAAGCAAACCTCATTTCAGAAGAAATTGTTGAGAAAACATAATTGGAAACTAAGTTATGCCCTAAACCATATCCACTTGGATGGGTATGTGATAATGCACAATTACAAGTTACAAAACAGTGTAGACTTAGGTTTTCCATCGCTTCTAGATTTGTTGGTGATGTAGATCTAGATGTGGTTTGATTGGATATATGTGGTATTGTGTTGGGTAGTCCATATCTATATGCTAGGAAGGATATCTTTTACAGGGAAGATAACAAATATCAACTCACTAAGGATGGTATTGAATATATAGTTCATGCACATCGCATGAAAACTAATATTTCTTTAGTTTCTGCAAATCAAATGAAGAGGTTAATAAATGCAAGTAAAAACTTTGTGCTTATGATAGTAAAAGAAAAAGATATTGAACAAACTGAATCCTTTAAAGGTTGTGATCCTAAACTTAAAAAGGATTTGATAAAAGTGGTATCTAATTATGATATTTTGTTTCACAAACCTAAAGGATTACCTCCTAAAAGGGAAATTCAACATAAAATTCATTCACAACAGGATGCACCTCTTTCTAATATTGGTATGTACAGGTTTTGCATTGTTGAGAATGCATAAATAAAGAAACAGGTTCAGGAATTGATTGAGAGAGGGGCCATTCGACCAAGTTCCTATCCATGTGGTTCAACAATTATTTTGGTGCCAAAGTAAGATGGCGCATGGTGTATGTGTGTTGATTACAGGGCACTAAACAGGGTCACAATAAAGAACATGTATCCTCTTCATCGAATTGATGATATTTTAGATCAGTTAAAAAATGTAATTTTTTCACTAAGTTAGGCTTAAGAAGTGGTTATCATCAAATCCATATTCATGACATTGATATTTGGAAAACTACTTTCAAAACCAAACAGGAATTGTATGAATGCATGTAATGCCCTTTGGGATTTCTAATGCACCCACAACATTTATGAGGGTGATGAGTGACGTGTTTAGGCCCTTCATTGATGACTTTGTCATAGTCTACTTAGATGATATTCTGATTTTCAGTCAAACTTGGAAAGAGCATGTCAAGCATGTTAAACAAGTATTGGATGTACTTGTAAAGGAAAAAATGTATTTAAATATGTCTAAATGTGAATTTGGAATTACATCTTTAGTATATATAGGTTACATTGTAGGGGGTGGTGAATTGAGGGTTGATCCCTCTAAAGTTGAGGTCATTGTAAACTGGCCTAAGTCAAATAATGTAACAGATGTAAGAATCTTTTTGGGAGAAACCCAATATTGGAGGAAGTTCATTGTGAACTTCTCCTTCATAGCTTCTCCATTACATGCTTTGGCAGGTATGAACAAAGTCTTTCAGAGGGAAGGAAAAGCACAAAAGTCCTTCGATGCTCTGAAAGAAAAGATCAGTACAAATCCAATACTTGCTCTGCTAGATCTACAACAACCATTTGAGATAGAAATTGATGCTAGTAGTTATGCAATGGGGGTAGTCTTAATGCAACATAAAAGACCAATATGATATCATTCTCAAACTTTCTCTAAAACAATAATCAACTATCCAACCTATGACAAAGATTTGTGTGCATTAGTACAAAGTGTTAAAAAGTGGAAACGTTGCCTAATGGGTAAAGAAACAATCATACATGTTGATCATCAACCACTACAATATTTACAATCACAAACTAAGTTACAACAATCAAGGCATTTCATATGGATAGGTTTTTTACAACAATTTCAATTGGTTATTAAGTATAAGAAAGGAATTTAGAACAAAGTTCCAGATATGCTATCTAGACCTCCAACAAATGCTTCTATTGTCATTCAACAAAGTCCTTTAGTTCATGCAAGTTATGTTGAACAATATACAAAGGATGGAGATTTTAAATAAGTTTATGAATCATTAAGGTATGGCTTTCAAAATTAAGAATTGAACTATCATATCAATGACAAGTTATTGTATCATCTTGGTAAGATTTGTATTCCACAAAGTGAAAGAGTGCATGTGATAAGAGAAGCTCACACTTCTCTCATTTCAGGACATTTTGGAGTAGGTAAAATTGTATCACGATTACAAAAGCTTTTCTATTAGCCTCGAATGAATGATACAATGTCCAAATATGTAAAAGATTGTGTTATGTGTGCAACAAATAAACCAAGTAACATAAATTTAGGCTTGTACACTCCACTTCCATTTCCTTCTCGTCCATGGGAAAGTGTTTCAATGGATTTCGTAGGAGGTTTATCAATGTCTAGAAAAGGACATGATTATCTTTATGTTGTTGTGGATCGATTCAGTAAAATGTGTACACTCATGCCTTGTAAAAAGCAGATCACAGATGATATGTCTGCTCATTTGTTCTTTCAAAATGTATGGGTCCATTTTGGACTGCGTACTTCTATTGTTTCTAATCGATATTCTCGCTTTCTTGGGAAATTTTGGTCATCTTTATGGAAACTTATGGTCACAAAGCTGAAGAAAAGCACAACATTTCATCCACAAACCGACGGTCAAACTAAAGTAGTCAACCATACCATGGTACATATTCTTAGAGGGTATTGTGTTAAGCATCCTAAGCTTTGGGATGAACAGTCACATTATGTACAACATGCCTACAACATAGCCATACACTCTTCTACTTAGAATTCCATTCGATACATGTTTTGGGTACATTTGTTTCATGCGAAACAACCTCTGAATGAAGAAGTTGTCAGCAATTAAAGTTTCAACATGAATGGTTAAAAATGGTAAAATAAATGGTTTATAAGTTATATGGTTGAAAGGTTTAATATTGTAAAATGGGGAGGGTCCAAGGGCATAGCCCTCAACCCCATGCCAACACTGAGGCCTCCATTCGAAGTTATATTATATAGCACTAAGTTATATGTTTTAAACCATATGGTAAAGGAAGCAGGTGGAACCCTATCCATATCAACATAACGTGGAGCCAAGTTATACAACCAAAGTATAACATATATCCAATTCAAATCATAACCATATATCGAAACCATACAACAAACTATATATCAAAAGCCACATGTTAAACCATATTATAACGCGGTTTTATGTAAATGTGCCACACTTGTTAAACCATATTATAACGTGGTTTTATGTAAATGTGCCACATTCCAAAAGCGCGCGTTAATTATGCAGGGTTCATGTAATTGGATGAGGGCCTTCATTTTACTTATTGGGTGGGGGAGTAGCATATGTAGGCATTTTTAGGGGGTACAATAAGGGCATAGTCTCATCGGGAAACTCAAATTCATTTTCTTTTGGCCTAGTACTTTCCACTTTACCCTTCCTTGAACAAACAACAACACCCCTTGGTACATAAAGCCATAATTAAGGGTATAATATATATAGTATATCTGCTGCTAAATTACAACAAACTATATATCAAAAGCCACATGTTAAACCATATTATAATGTGGTTTTATGTAAATGTGCCACATTTTAGAAGCGCGTGGAGGGAGGAGAGGCCCACGGGTTTCACCCCGATACCTCTCCCCACATAGCGTTGTGCTTTTCCATTGGGGCACTGCCCCACTGTTGCATGGTTATCAACACATAACCCTTTTAACTTGGTATCGCTGAAACCTTATAAATAAACCACGAAATGCCAAGGCACAGTAAGAAAGTTCGGAGTTCAAAATAGCGTGCAGATTTGCACATAGTCCGAGATAGGGTACATGTACAGATCCTGAGGTGGACATGCCATTAATGGGTATGGATACTGAGGCAAAATTCGTACATGATGTATTGTTTTGTCTTATTTGTAGAAAAATTGTTTTGTTTTGCGTGCCAAATGTTGAAATATTGTAACTTCGAAGAATATTCTATTGTATTTTATTATTGTAATTTATTCGGAGATGTTTTATTCCTCTGTCGGGGTGTTTTTATTGTATTTGGTCATCATAGAGTCATGAGGTAAAACCTTCGTTGTAAGTCGAGTCAATAGAACCCTCTAGAAAGTAATATTATATTGTTTTGAGTCTTCCTAGGTAAGTTGTCCCAGTTAAGTTTGTTGGGGATGACCTAGTTAAGGAAAAAGTCAAGTGGAAGATAAAGTAGAAATAGCAGTGATGTGCTTCTCATTTGGACACACACACTCACTTGTGTAATGCGCATATGAGAGAGAGAGAGAGAGATCTGCAAGGAGAAGGAGCACTTGTTTGGGATTTTGTCTTTGTACTTTTGATACATCTATATTGAGGAAGTTTTGTTGGGTTTTCTTCCCCTAGAGGGTTTCCTAGTATAAATCAATGTATATCTTGTGATTGTGTTTCTTTCATTGATCTTGTATATGCTATTGTCATGAAATTGATCTAAATACTAATGTTATCTATCTTAGCATATGGAATCTTAACATGGTATTAGAGCTAGCCTAAATATGATAGCTTTAATAAGGTGAAACTCTCTCTCTCTCCTCCCTCTGGAAAGAAATTAGGGTTTTGTCAAAGTTAGAATTTTGGAAATCTGATTGCATAGAAAGTTGTGCCTCCCTAGGGCACATCTATTGAGCCCTAGATCAAAATTTTTGAGTGAGTAGATCTCTGGGAAAGTCAAACTCTAGTTTGACTTTAGACCAGAAAACTACATAAACTGTAGATCAGAAACTCGCAAGTCAATTTTGAGAGGTGAAGATTTGGAATATCTAGAAACCAAGTGTACCAGACAATTTGCCTCAGTCAAGCACATCTCCTGGTAAGGTTGGTTTTGCATTTTTAGAAATTTCAATTTTTGGTGACCTCCTTGATAAGATGGCGACAAGCGTTAAGCTTGAGGATAATCTAGAAGGAATAGAAAATTGTTGGGCATGGAAATATAGGATTGGCCTCATTCTTAGAGAGAATGATCTTGCCAAATACATCAAGGAATAAGTTATAGAACCTAAAGAGGAAGAAGTTAAGGAGAAGCACAAGAAGGACCTATTTAGGGCAATGAGGATCATTGTTGATTCTACCAAAGACCACTTGATTCCTTAAGTGTCATCCAAGGAGACCCCGAAGGAGATGTACGATTCCCTCTCTAGAATGTATGAAGGAAGGAACATCAATAGAAAGATGAATTTGAGAATTCAATTGAAGGGTACCAAGGTGTACCAAGGAGAGTCCATCCAAGACTACTTCACAAGGGTCTCCTAGTTCAAGGAGCAACTAGAAGCCATTGGAGACTCCCTTGATGAAGATGAGCTAGTTATGACTACTCTTAGTGGTCTCACTAGACATTCAAATTCATTCATCCAGACTATGTGTGCCAAAAAGGAAAGCATGAAATTCAACATTGTATGGGAAGATTGCATCCAAGAGGAGGTTAGAGTATCCAATAGAGAAACTCTACTTAAAGAAGATGATCAAGCCCTAGCCACCCATACCAAGAGACGAAGAAGTCAATCTAAATTCAAGAAGGAAATACACAAGGAGTCTCAACCTCCCAATAAGTTCCAAAGGACAAGAAGAAACAATCCAAGAAGAAACTACTCCAACTTTCAATGTTTCAATTGTGACAAGATAGGACACATTGCTAGAAATTGTCTATTGAAGAAAGAAGAATACAAGAAGAGGAACAACAACAAAACACATCATGCACAACTAGCTGAAGATGAAGATGAAGAAGAAGAGGAAGAAGGACCTCAAAGAAAACAAGCAAAATAAGAAGATGTTGAAGAGTATGTATTATTCTCTACACTCTCTAGGTCTGTGACACTTGGAGAAGATACATGGCTTTTTGATAGCGGTGCTTCAAAACACATGACAAGACAAAAGAAAATTATGTCAAAACTTGAAGAGAATAAATCTCCTCATAAGGTATCATTAGGAGATGACTATCAATACCCTGTCAAAGGAATTGGTGAAGCAAGCTACAAGCTTGATTATAGAACCCCCATGAAGATGAAGGAATTCTTATATGTACCAGGTTTGAAGAAGAACTTACTTCTATATCAGAATTAGATAAGAAAGGATATAGGTTTGCATTCATAGATGGGAAATTACTTATGTGGCCCAAAGGAAAATCAATTGAAGATGTGGTTGTCATTGGTGGAGAAGAAGGAGGCTTATATAAACTCAAGGAACATTCATAAACAACCCTTATTCACGAGACTGCTAGCCCAAGTGAAATACGGAATATGAGGCTTGTTCACATCAGCTACAAAGCACTACCCCATGTGAGCAAAGTAGTGACGGGTTTACCATATTTGAAGATCACTCATGAAGGAATTTGCAAAGGATGTGCAAAAGGAAATAATACCAAGAATCCATTTCCGAAGAGTGATACAAAGACTAAAGAATGGTGTTGCGGAAATAAAGACTATGGCCATTATGGAAGCAATGAAGACAATGATACATGATCAAGATATTCCAATGCATCTATGGGATGAAGCAGCAAGGAAGACAATTTATGTACATAATAGATTATCCCATAGTTCCCTTGGATTCAAGACTCCAGAAGAAATGTTCACAGGAAAGAAGCCTGAAGTGAGCCACCTCAAGATATTTGGTTGCCCAATATATGTTCACATACCAAACGAAAAAGAGAACCAAGTTGGACCCTTCCAGAAAGAAGGGAATATTTGTTGGATATTGCGAAGTCTCCAAAGCCTTCAGAATATACATTCAAGGATTCCATCACATGGAGATTAGTAGAGATGTAACATTTGACGAAGAAGCAGCTCCCAAGAGATCCAGAAAGTGTTGGCATGAAGAAGTATATGAAGAAGATGTACCTCCCATAAATGTAGAACTTGTACTCTCCCCTGAAGATGAAACATCAGAAGACCATGATATGCTAGAACCTCAAGAACCTCCTACTATATGTCACGAAAGAGAAAGCCTACTTGGGTAAGATAAATTATACAAGAAGCAGAGAAGTATGGAGCTCCAAAAGGATCCACAAGAGTAAGCAAGAAGTCAAATCCATTTTCTAGTTATGTGGCTTTGTTGTGTGTTGTCGCAGATTGAGAACCTACCAGTTATGAAGAAGCTATATAGAAGAAATAATGGGTAGAAGCAATGATGGAAGAATACCAATCAATAATGAAGAATGATGTTTGGGATATAGTTCCCAAATCATAAGGAAAAAGTGTGGTATCTTCCAAGTGGATCTACAAGATAAATCATGCAGCTGATGAAAGTATTGAGAAATACAAGGCAAGGTTTGTGGCTAGAGGATTCTCTCAGAAAGAGGGAATTGATTATGAAGAGACATTTGTGCCAGTAGCAAGGTACACTTCCATTATAACCATCATGGCACTTACATCCATGATGAAGTGGAGTTTACACCAGATGGATGTGAAGAAAACCTTCCTGGATGGTGTTATTGAGGAAGAAGTGTACATAGAATAGCCACATGGATTTGAAGTTGAAGACTGACGAACTCACATATGCAAGTTAAATAAATCTTGGTATGGACTGAAGTAAGCTCCTAGAGCTTGGTATGGAAGGATAGATAGCTTTTTGAAAAGCTTGGGATTTACCAAAAGTAAAGCTAACCCTAACCTTTACTTTAAGGATATGGATGATGAACCTGTCATATTATTGTTGTATGTGGATGATTTATTTCTGACAGGAAATGAGGAACACATTGTGGAGTGTAAGAAGAAGCTCGTTGAAGAATTTGAGATGAAAGGCCTTGAATTGATGCACTATTTTCTAGGTCTGGAAGTATGGTAGGACCCAAAAGGAATCTTTCTCAACCAAGGAAAGTATGCTGTGGAAATACTAAAAGGATTTGATATGTTGGAATGCAAATCCATGGCCACACCCATGGATACAAACCTAAAGTTGTTAGTTGATGAATCATTAGAGTTAGTGGATGTAACTCAATATAGACAGATTATTGGGTCATTGATGTATCTGACGAATACCAAGCCAAATATATGCTTTGTTATGAACACCCTGAGTCAATATCTAGTTAATCCTAAACGTTTTCACCTGGTAGCTGCAAAGCATGTGATGAGGTACCTAAAAGGTACGATAGACTTTGGTCTATACTATGTTGGAGATCATACCTACAGATTATATGATTATACAAAAGAAAATTGGGATGGAAGTGTCTCAGATAGGAAGAGCACCTCAGGTGGATGTTATTGTATGGGATCTGCCATGATCTCATGGTTTAGCAGGAAGAAGTCCAATGTTGCTCTCAGCACAACTGAAGAAGAGTATATAGTAGCTTATTATGTTATTTGTGAAGCCATATGGCCTCGAAAATTGATGTTGGGTCTATTTAACCTGGAGTTGGATACCACAATGATTCTATGTGACAACTAGAGTTGTATAAAGATGACAGAGAACCAAGTGTTCCATGACAAGTCAAATCACATAGAAATTAGGCATTTTTACATATGGGATATGGTTTAAAATGGATCTATAAAGATCCAGTATGTGAGCACCAATGAGCAAGTTGTTGATGTGTTGACCACGTGTTGACTAAGCCTTTGACTTGAGTAAAGTTTGAATACTTATGTGACAAGCTTGGTGTGGTTTCAAAGGACCTTCCTCAAAAGGGAGAGCAATGATGATGATGTTGTAGTGGGATTGTATCATCCCTGGACATTAGTCCTAAAGTGATCTATAGAATTTGGTCTCCACAGTGTGGGAGCAGTGATGATGATGTTGCAGTGGGATTGTATCATCCCTGGACATGATTCCTAAAGTGATCCACAGACTTTTGTCTCCGTTATGTGGGAGCAACGATGATGATGTTGTTGTGGGATTGTATCATCCTTGGACATTAGTCCTAAAGTGATACGCATACTTTTGTCTCTGTGATGTGGTTGGGATTATATCATCCATGGGAATTAGTCCTAAAGTGATCCAGAGACTTTTGTCTCCATGATGTGTTTGGGATTGTATAATCCTTGGACATTAGTCCTAAAGTGATCCACGAAATTTTGTCGATGTGATGTGGTTGGGATTGTATCATCCCTGGACATTAGTCCTAAAGTGATCCACATACTTTTGTCTCTGTGATGCGGTTGGGATTGTATCGTCCTTGGACATTAGTTCTAAAGTGATCCTTGGACTTTTGTCTCAGTGATGTGGTTAGGATTGCATCATCCTTGGACTTATGTACTAAAGCGAGAGGGATTGATCATCCCATAATTGGTTTCATGTGTGTTGCAGGTTATGTTGTTGCAGATGATGTTGTTGTTGATCGAGATCAAGTGTTGTTGTAGATGATCGAGCGATCGAGTGTTGCAGATGATCTTGTTTTTGATTAAAAGATCAACTGTTGATGTAGACGATCGAGTGATAGAGTGCTGCATCAAATGAAGATAAAAAATGAAGACTCAGTGCTACAGAAGATGATGCTCTAGTACTGAAGATGTTGAAGATGTTCTAGTAACTATTTCAGTTGTTGATGTTGTTGAAGAAAAAATCCAATGATTTATAGATTTATCACCTTGATGTTGTTGATGATGCTCTCTCTCCTTGCTCCTACAGTTGATGTTTGTGATACTGTCTCTCCTTGCTCCTACAGTTGATGTTGATGTTGCTCTCTCTCCTTGCTCCTATAGTTGATGTTGATGATTCTCTCTCTCCTTGCTCTTACAATTGATGTTGTTTCTATTAGTAGAATACCCTTCTCGTTAAGGGGGAGTGTTGAAATATTGTAACTTCGAAGAATATTCTATTGTATTTTATTATTGTAATTTATTTAGAGATGTTTCATTCCTCCGTCGGGATGTTGTTATTGTATTTGGTCATCATAGAGTCATGAGGTAAAACCTACTTTGTAAGCCAGGTCTATAGAACCCTCCATAAAGTAATATTATATTATTTTGAGTCTTCCTAGGTAAGTCGACCCAGTTAAGTTTGTTGGGGCCGACCTAGTTAGGGAAAAATTCAAGCGGAAGATAACGTATAAATATGAGTGATGTGCTCCTCATTTTGACACACACACTCACTTGTGTAATGCGCATAGAAGAGAGAGAGAGAGAGAGAGAGAGAGAGAGAGAGAGAGAGAGAGAGATCTACAAGGAGAAGGAGCACTTGTTTGGGATTTTGTCTTCGTACTTTTGATACATCTATATTGAGGAAGTTTTGTTGGGTTTTCTTCCCCTAGAGGGTTTCCCAGGATAAATCCGTGTCTATCTTGTGATTGTGTTTCTTTCAGTGATTTTTCATATTCTATTGTTGTGAAATTGAATTGAATACTAATGTTATTTATCTTAGCATATGGAATCTTTACACCAGAGGAGGCCTCATGCACATATAGTCAACTTTATACTCATTTTTCTCATAATTTTGCGAGGAGTTTAATGGTGCTGTTTATTTATGTTTCTAACTAACAGAAAACAAAAGTGTTTCTAGAACACTCATTTTGTAAGAGTTGAAGACTTAATAGATCGACCTTCCCATTGGAAGTGGCCCGGACACATAGCCCATGAGGGGGTGAACTCCGTTATTCGTTGTTGTTTTCATTTTTCTGGTTTGCATGTCTCTTTTTATTTGCTTATGTGATTGATTTTAGGCATTAGAAATTCATATTTTAAGTTTGTTTATGAGTATTTTAACATGAAATTTCACAAGGAAATTTATGGTTAAAAGATCCTGAAATTTTAGATCACTTAGCAATTATCATCATACTTAGAAACTTAAATATCCATAGGGATTGTATTGGATTCTATCTCAATACCTCGTGAAACACATTCAAACCAAACTTTTGAGGTTTTCCTGGTGCTAGCATTCTAGGGATCTTCTCTAGAGTTAATGATGACATCGAGAATAACTATAGAATTAAGATTAGAAATAATTACCACACTAGAATGACAATTTTGTGCCTTGATTGAACCATTATATGCTCTCATATGCCTTATAACTAAAAGCTACACCAATCAAGGTCAACATGAGCTAATCAATTAAAAATACAATGAATAACTAGAAAAATCTGATGGAAATGATAGGAAGTTGCACTCAACCACAAACCCTGAAGTATAATATATTCACAAATGTATTGAAATGCAATTAGATCAATAGTATCACATTTAAGGATCTATTCAAGTAGGGTTCCCAATTATAACTACAAATGGAAGTTCTTTTTTTAACGAGCATAGGAATAGTTGTCTATTATATTAAAAAATGTAAAGGCATTGTGTAAAAAACATAAATTTGAATCACAACTTGCATAGTAAGCCAAAGCATGGGAAAGTTTTAAGTCCATATAATTAGCAATCCTTGAAATTTTTTATGGACACGATAATTGTATAATCTATAAGCTATTTATTAATTGTCTTAAATAAAAAAATTAAACATATTATACAATTTAGTATATTAGTTACTAATATAAATATAAAACATATTTAAATATGGTTTAATTAAGAAGCAAAGATTTGTAGACAAGAGAATTGTTGCTTAGTAATTTGAGAGTCAGTAGATTAATTGAAAAGTTAATTTTAACTTTTTTTATAAACAACTTATAGTAATTACATTTTGGTTAAAAAAATGTGATTGAGGAAATTTTTTTTAATTGAAATTATTAAAAATATTTAGTAAGTTAAAGTAGTTTAAAAGTTGAAAATTTATACTCTATACAAAAGTTGAGAGTTTTATTTTTTTAAAGTTAATATGGACTTAAAACTAATTTATTTACACCCTAATATAAAACACAAAATATGAATTTGAAATCTTGTTTAATCACTTTCTACCACTCTTATTTTATCAAATGTTTATATAATTTTTCTATGACTAAACCATGTCAAAAAAAACTTATATTAACAAAAAAATATGCCCAACAAATTTCAACAATGATAGTAACTTAAAATATATTTCAACCAAACATATGTTAACCAACAAAGATGCCTAACAAATTCCAATAATAATAATAACTTAAAATATATTCTAATTAAAAAAAAACACACTTAAAATATATTCGACCAAACATAAATTAACCAACAAAGATGCCCAACAAATTTCAACAATGATAATACTAGCAATTGCCTTAAGAAAGTGCAATAATACGTCGATAGGTTGTTGTTGGAGAGTGAAAAAAGCTGAAAAAAAACTAAAATCTAGTTGGTATAGACATGGCATTGTATCTTGAGGAAACCATGAACAACTTTTGCAAGGAAGGGAAATGAAGGGGCAATTGCAACGAACAAATGAGACAAATTGTTCACTTCATAATGCAAAGAGCCTACAACCTACAACATCATTGACTTATATTTTCTAAAATAAAGGAGTGATGGCTTCATTTAGTATTCTCAATAAACAATGCACCAAAAGAGAAAATTGCCAACCTAAGAGTTACACAAACTATCTCACCTAGGAAAAGAGACAAATCACTCACTTGGATGTGCAGTATAACACTTTGACCCAATGAATTCTTCACTTTGGGGGAAAGCAAGCTCTTATCCCCAACAAGTTGGTAGCATGGACGTTAAGCTCAACATTGACCCTTTATAATTGTTTCTTGTTACCTTGGTTCATCACTATTTAACCCTGAAACTTTTCATTTACCCGAAAACAAGTTTACTTATTCATATCTTGGTTGTAGGTGGACTCTTTATGTGGACAAGACCAACATCTAAAAAAGCTATTTATATGGCTAGTGTGGGAAAGCTCTTATTTCCTGTAAATTTTTAGGTTGACCCAAAATTCACTGGTGAAGCATGTTAATGCAATATTGGTAATAAAGAATGTGAAGCATGTGGATGTAATATTGATAATAAAGAATGGGATCTCTATTATAGTTGACGATCACCATTAAATTAAACATTAAATGTATTGCTTATATACATGTTATAACATCTTGAAACATGTTCTCTTTAAAATGGTATTGGCATTGAAAGTATTAGTAAAGAACAAAGTAATTTTTATATCCCTTATTGATGAGCTTAATGGAAGTATAGCAATGACAAAGAGTTGGGACTCAACCAGGGTTAAAATTTGACCTCGTACTTTGCATGTCAAAAAAAATTTATATGACATTTTAATATTTACATTGTCTTTTAGTTGAAGTTTAAATCTTAATTTTACTTGTCATAATAATAGTTTTTTTTTTTTAATAATGATTAAACCAAGCACACATATAATGACAAATAAGGTTTATCTTGGAAACCTTTAAAAAGACCTATCCACAAGCAATACAATGGGCTATTACCATGAGCCCAAAAAACCATAACTAGGAGTTACCTAGACCATGATAGAAATTAAAATTTTCACACACACACACACACACACACACACACACACACATAAACGCTTCTTCACAAGCAATACAATGGGATATTACCATGGGCCCAAAAAACCATAAACAACACATACCGAGACCATGACAAAAATTAAAAATTCCATATATATAGAGAGAGAGAGGGGATGGGGGGCATGGGATATAGATATTAATGACGTGTAAAAATAAAAATATACTTCAAAATGATAATGGCAAATAACAGCTATTTACACGTTAAATTTCAAATAAATCTAACTTATACCTTAATATTGGACATATTGACACATAAGAAATTTTACATTTGAAGAAAACAAGTCTAGCTTATATCTTGATACTTTTCTTGCCCAAAATAAACTTTAGATCATTCATTGCACCTTGAAGGATTTTTTACAAAAGTGATTCTTTCTATATTGCTTTGGATTCATTTTGTGCATTTTATAATGTAACGGGGCATAGGTTCTTATAGTCATTCGTAAAATACATGTAAACATGAAATTGTTTTTTTACTTAACTTAAAAATTTGAATTGACACCATATAGGGAATTCTCATACACATTTTTCTAAAAAATTGACTTACCCCAAAAGTATTTAGGCAAGGTGCCAGGTAGTTTATTTTCATCGTATATTTGTATATAGATCTACGCTCTAGTGATATGCCTATTCTGTAGGCTCAATGGCTACCATGGATTCGAGAGAAAATTTGGGACAATCCTTACAAATATCAATGTGAATAGGGCGGATTTAAATCATCACAAAAATAAGGCTGCAAAAGGAAAAGGTAGAACACTCGTACGGAAATGGGAGTTATTACTAGAAAATAGATCTCTCAGTCTTGGCTCCACCTTCGATCAATTGAGGCATGAGGGATGTCTTTTTATCACAAAATATTCATCTCTGATGGCTTATTAGGATATATTAATGAATGGAGTTACCTTTCCACTCGACCATTTGCATCGATCGGACGACCTGGCTCGCGTGAGCTTTCACATCACGCATTGCTGGTCGTCCGATCGGTGCAAATGGTCGGGTGGAAAGCTAAATCCTTAATGAATTCTAGCTCTTACTAACCTGTTTTTCCTCCTACTCGGTGACCTGCACCACCGCCAGGATTTTAGCACCCAATCAATATCTTCTCCATTCAGGGTCATGACAAAAGTGTCACTATAAATCTCTTTCCTTTCTCCCTGAAGAATACCACTGTGCATATTTATCTTTTCACATACTTCAGAAATGTATAGTAAATATAGAAAATGTGATTAGTGTCAAGGTCTTAGCTAAACATAAAAAGTAAATACACAATCTAGAAGGATGAGTACATAAAGGTCTAGAGGATTTTTCCTTTCATTCGGATTTTATGCCTTACCCATGGCTCTTCTAACCTCTGTGTGAAGTAAAAAAATATTTGTACAAAATAATCTTGGTGATTTTACTAAATGTTATTATTTCTATTTGTACCTCATTTCTATTTTTAGAAGTGACATGTTGAGATCATCATGACTATATTGTTGTAATGGCTCGAAGCCCTCACTTGTCCTTACTGCCTACATTGTAACTTGAAAAAAAAAAGTAAAACAAAAAAAAATTAAGTTCTCCAATAGAAAACACTCTGTGAATAGTAAACGCATATTCCCTTATTTGATATATTTACCTTCAATGCCTATGGAATAAGACATTTTGTTATTACATAATAATTTTCCCAAGATTCCTATATCTTGCAAGTGCACAAAGTGATTGAAATGGATTGCAATGGATGTCATAATGATGACTTGCATGCTACAAAGGTTGAATGCTTTTACAAGGGAACCAATAAAGATACGAATTAGTTAAAAACAAAAACACGAAGGAAGGCTAGGGACCAAAATTTCTGGCAACTGCTTTTTGTATTGGAATTGAATATGAAATAAACCTACCACTCTTCCCCAGAGAAATCAGATTTGGGCATGAAAATCATTCATCGTAATATTATTAAGGCCACCCCATAAAGGAAGAGAGACTCAAGAGCAAGAGCATAGGCCTTATAAATTAGGACAAATTTTAGTTGAATTGGGGTATTAGAGCTCAAGTACACAAGAGGGTTTGAATCTTGATTTAGTTAAATAGGCACACTAATAGAGGTGTTCATAAATGGTTACCATTTAATTTACAAACATGTGTATTTTTTCTTAGTATGTGCTTTGTTTTCTTTCTTCCTTGAGTTAATAAAAAACAGAGATGATTTTTTTAGTGCTCCAATTTCTTATTCATTATTGTTTTTATTTCTTTTGAGTTACAGATGTGTTTTCAAATCTAGAGAATGGAAGCAATTTTGAGAGTTCCTTTTTTTTAGTCTTTGACTCTTTTAAGATTAATAATTGCAGGTTTGATAACCATCTACTAAAATTTCAATAACCCCATATTTTGTTCAAGCATGGAATACCTTCAAAGATATATACAAGTTCATAAAGGTTCTTTTCCTGGTAGATGTAGAAAGACTTCAAAATACTCCATGTCTAGTCTCTCTAGGTAAAACCCAACTCATGGATTTGCATTTTTGAAACATACTTTTTCCTCAATATTGTAACGAGCTTCCAACATGCCAAAATTGTATCTCCACATAACAAGTTTGGTATACAAAACTTTAGGAATTTAAAATATGGCCTAGGTGTCTACTTAGTAATGCTATGTGTCTTCCATGCCTACAAGGGATGTATGTTCATATCCTAGGAAATGTATCTATTTTTTGTACATCTAAAACTATGCTCCAAAGTTTACTAAGACATGTATCATCATTCACCCAAAAAAAATCTTATTTACATTATTCATTTGCTAATACCAGATAGCCCTTTCAATGATGCACATCATGTTATGAGATTTTGTATAATTATACACTATTGTGTGAACATTAATTATGAGAATATTCTGGACCTTCGAGGCTATCTTATTTATAATACTTATGTCATTTTCTCAATCAATTTTGTTACTTGTACCTGGCATTCATTTCTATGCAAACATTGCATTTCTATGTGTTGTTCTTTCTAATTAATAAGTAGAGATGACCATAAGAGCTAATTATGATTTCAATGCTAGACATGCTATAGATTTGTGGATGTGGTTCTCATGTCTTATCATTTCCATTTGATGTCTTTTTGTCAGTAGCACTAGTTTTATAATTTATTTCACTTTGCATAAGAATAAGCCATAGATAAATGGAAACAACTGATGAAGGTCAACACTGATTAATTTTGATTCATGAAAAATTATTTAGAGATCTCCATTTGTTTTTTTTTCTTAAGTAGCACAAGATCTATTTCACTCTTCATAATTATAAGCCATAGATAGATGGAAGCAATTGATGAGTGTAGAAACATGTTATGCATAAAAGATATCCCTCGAAATTTATGTTAAGTTTTCATCACATACCTTTTAATATTTTCTTTATCTTCGTTGTTTATTCACTACTTACACATTGTGCTTTCTCTAATGAATGTTGTGTGCTTCAACCTATCAAGTGCACTGGCTTTGGTTCCAAAATCACAACAAGGGCCTACTCGGAAGGAGGCCTATATTAGATGTTCAATTGAACATCCATATACCTTTCTTAAATATGCTAGCAATGACTTTGCATGATAGAGGGATATGCTAGCTTATAATTTTGACAAATAATCGGTTGGTGGAAAATCTTATAGTTGTTGAGAAAGCGCATAAAATGATAAACCCTTGGAAAATTGAACATTGTGAATTATTTTAGGTAAAAATTGTGATATTTAGGTTTTTTTTTCAGTGAATTTTTGCATTGATACATGGATAACATTTGAATGATTTTTCAGCATTACATCCCTTCATGCAGTGATGCCTGCATAATTCAAGAATTCTCCCACATTTATTATGACGATAGAAATTGACATGACCTCTCATATGGAAAATACTTGGACACAAGCAACCACACATAAGAGTTCCTTTGCATTTATGAGGATAAAAATAGAGCTATTTAGAAATGTAAACTCAAAATATAGTCTCATTATTTGAGTTTGGAATGAATATTTCCAACAAATGACATGCTGACAAAATGCATTCTTCCCCAAAAAGAAAATATTCCCTCAAAATCAGACTCCACAAAAATGAAAATATACCCACAAAAATAATCTAGCAAAAACCCACAAAATCTCTATTGTTGAACTGTGGTGGAATTTTTCGAAACACTTGATTCATAAAGCAAACAATTTGTTCATTGAAGTTATTGAATTTCTCCAGTACGTTACCTGTAACTTTTCCAATGGACAATGACCATGAAATGTTCACCAGTGAATGAATGAATCAAAGGACAAAGGGTAATTAATAAGCATTATTACCTGTCTCGTGGAGTTGAACAAGTGAAACTCTAGGTTTAGAGTCTAAGAATGCTCAAATAGGTTTTTAAAGTAGAAGAAATGATTATTCTAGAATGGATCTAATATCCATTGACAAGAACCCATCCTTGCCTTAAATTGTTCCCTAATAACACATCCTAGATGAAATAGTTACCAGATAAAAACTTCATTTAAATTAATATCAGAAAATGGGAAGCTCGAAGACACTGCACATTAAATTTACAAGGAAGAATACCTCCGCATAAACACTATTCTTAAAAAATCTGGAAAATGAAAGGATCTATAACCACTATTCCAACAATCGCTCCTTATAACCACTTTTTCATAAAATCAAGGAAATATATTCCAAAAAAATGTCCATGTTTCATGAAATTGGGGTGATTGGGAGTTGGCAACTTGGTTCACAGCAAGTGGGGAGGGCGAGATTACTCGAACAAATCCTCATTTTTAGAATTCAAGGGCGAATGAAAGGTCGTAGCTCAAATTCGATAGGAAAAAACCAATTTTTTTCCCTCTCCCTCGTGAATTCACATGGGATAGTAATCTATACATAATTTGACAATGGAGAGGGGATATTGATCTCTACCTAAGAAAATAAGCATATTTATAAAGCACAAAATTCAATGACCTGGTCCTTATTTGATTTCACGACAAGATTCTTCTGTGTGTAAAGCAAATGCCTTTGATCCTATTTCTTGTCTTGATGTTGTTCTCCCACAAATCCAACATATCCCAATCTAC
The DNA here is from genome assembly GCA_001517045.1 of Pseudotsuga menziesii. Taxonomy (NCBI): domain Eukaryota; kingdom Viridiplantae; phylum Streptophyta; class Pinopsida; order Pinales; family Pinaceae; genus Pseudotsuga; species Pseudotsuga menziesii. Next base: position 31,536 of record LPNX011060173.1, on the reverse strand, counting down.
ATCAATGCCTTGAATACCTGAGGGTAAATGATATATATTGTGAACTACAAATCAACAGATATACATCTTAGAGAAGGGAAATGCCTACCCCAAAGTGGCAAATCATTTAGGGTAATCCATCCAACATGGCACACCATTGCCATAAAACCAAAACATAAGTAAGTGAACATGGAAGTTATTGGAAACACTATTACCATCCTAAAGTTTCACTACAGGACTATACAGTTAAATAATATGGACAAGGAGATCATACCCATGAAGAATTCAAACCAATACATGTTTTCAATAGTATCCTTGAATTACTGCACCTTCTCATTTTCAAGCTCAATGCTACACATTTTGCTTTAATCAACATGTGCCGCCAAAGAATCAACTTGTCTTAAGAGTGGCACCACTGGACGTCACTTGTGATGAAACTTTAACTTTAGTTACTGTATTATAGAGTAACAATATATGTTCCGCTCATAGCACTCCACATTAGGTAATTGAATGTGTTAAATGTTCAATAATCATAATTATCTAATTGCATAAGCAACATGGACTTCGCCATAAAGGTTGCGACAAGTTAAATTTAGATTACAAAACTCAAAAGTAGGAGTTGTTAGTTCTACGCATCTTTCCTTTTGAATGAGTTCATTTCCCTCCATAACCTCTCCAAGCCCACCCCATTTATGTGTAGGGTTGCTTCTTGGATGATAGAAAGGTAGACTTTAGTAGTTGTACATTTCTTGAGGATTGTTGTAAGGAACAACCTTGTTCGCCAAAAGAGTTACAACGTCACCTACATTATACTGATCACAACAGTAAAGATAAATTTAACAAGTTTGAACATAGGACACAGTCATAGAAACACTTGAACTTCCCAAGTCTAACAGTTGAAGCCTCAGATATTAAAAAAAATACACAATACCTAGCACCAAGGAAAAAACGAAGGCATTAATTCTCTCACATACATATAGAAAGAGAGAGCCCAATGGCTATAGCTACTATTGTTTGATGATTACTAATCATATATTCAAGCTCATGTGTATAGATTCTGTATCTAAATTCTAACAATAGACTCTATGTTATAAAGGGGCACCAGAACCTCAACCACTCGAGGAGTTTCACTAATGTAGCAATTACAAAATATACATTTTCTGAGTTTTATTTTATGCACCAATTTAGTTCTCTCACATAAATTCGGTATGAATATGATGTTGTTTGTTACATGATTTCATATCAACCATGTTGACTCTTCTATATCTACCAAACAAATGTTGAATGTCTATCTGGTGTGCCTCATACTCTATGTTTCCACAGTACAATGGATTCGTCAATTACCCCAACTCTTCTTCATCGCCTACCCCAACTATTGTAGTAATAATAAAATACATTAATATTGTTAAAATGGACATATCAATTACATAGTATAGCAACAGTTAACAATGGATATGAGACTGAAGAAAGTTCTCCATATGCACATTTAAAGGCAGAGATATCTAAGCAAATATTCCTTGATGTTTTGAACAATTAGTGAGGATATTTGATTATTCTAAAGGCAATGGAAATCTATCTCTTATTCTAAAGGCATAGTCTTATTGCTGTGTGTGGATCCACTACTTGTTATGTGGGCATATAAATCTCATTGTTATTGGAGATGTATATATGCACTGGGTCCTTTGAATAGAGGTTGTAGGGACTTATGGTAAGTTGACATTGATGTCTTATAGCATCACTGGTGCATCAATCTGCTACTCGTGTGTTTTTAGACTTGAGATTAAGTTTGCTTGGTTCTGGATGATCTTTAGAGCTTACAAAAAATGAAATTCACTCTTATATGTTTCTTGGAATATTGTAGGATATTGCTCTTGTGAGATGGGGTGACAATCTTACTAAAATTCCTTGCAAACCATAAAAAATGTCTTAGTTTTTGCACTCAATGGATTCTTTCACTGCCTAGAAAGGCATGTAACAACCTACTCTGCAGGAGCTGCCCCTTTATCCTTTACTAGATTTTATTTCCTGTTATGTGGTAGTAGGTTTTATCATATGACATATCTAGTTGAATTTGCATGTGTAAAGATTCAGTTTGCAAATGAGCTTCTCCTTTTTCAAGAAGAAGCCTCTTCACAATGCCTCAAACAATTTTGACAATGACAACCCTCTTCACGATTCCTTTCTTTGCTTTCTGAAGCTGCAACCAAAGTCATAAGCCTCTTAGAATTGGTTACTGCATAGATCATATCTATCTAAGTCATAAGTCTATTTGAATTGGTTGCATAGATCGTATCTATGTTGAAAAGTATAGCTTTTCTTTTTAAAGATTTATCCTTAGTGCATGCATTTTCCAAAGCTTTTGAAGATCTAAATGCAAGCCAGCTAACAAGAGTGGTTCTATATCAATGTTCAGATCTTCAAATATTTTGCTGATAACATAAAATGATGAAAAATAATATCTGATCAAAATGCAAGCCAACTAATGATCTAGTTGTTCTATATCAATCTTCATATCTTCAAATATTTCGCAACCAAATTTGGGATGATAACATAAAAGGATGACAAATAATATCTGAGATATAAAGGATCGTGGGGATTATTAGTTTTACAGAGAAATTTTTTCATCACACATTTGTTTGGAAAACACGATAATTCATGCAGTTCGAACACCTTCAACACAAGTTTTCACACCAAATCCATACATTGCATAGCTTTTGAGAGTGAAACAGGCTTGAATAAATTTTTCCATTTTCTTCAGCTCATTCGTAGAATTCTTTTGGAATTTTTTAATAAAATCCTAACTAACTTATAAAGACCCATGTAAGCTCAAGGGCCAATTATAAATAAGATAATTGTTCTTTTGACAAATCTCTATGGGTTTTTTCCCAGCCTTCCGATATAGTTAAAGTTTTATGTATGTCTACATGGCTCTTACAAGTAAAGTCTGTCATGGATTATTGAATTGTACTTGTCATGGATGATTGAATTTTACTTTTTAAGATGGATCTATTGCTATAAATGTTATCCCTCACAGCTCTTAGAACTGAATTCTGTCATGGATCCTTGAATTTTTCCTCCTTTCAGGTTGTTCTATGGAACATATATGTTCACTAAGACAGGTATTCTCATTATCTCACATGCCTCATTCTCACAACTGAAGAGTAATGTGGCATCTAAAGCCAAAACATAGAGCATTACATACTTGCACGGAAGCAGGCGCGCAAGAGAATATTATGCCTATAAGATTAAATTATAAGAACTCGAGGATCTATCTATGTTTGAATAGACTAACATTCGATACATAACTACCAAGCATTGACGAGAGATAATAATCTCTGGAATTCCTGATTGGATTTTTTTTTATTTGAGTGTTTATCAATAATGTCCCATGACATCAAAATCCAGATTATAATTTGGTAAAAATAACAATGTTCTCATAGTCTACTATTCAATATATGTTGTTGAATCACATTGTATGATATGACAAAATAAGTGCATCACATTGTCTTATATTACAAAATAAGTGTAGTGGCATTGCTTTGTATGCTATCAAATGAAAACGATGAAAGCAAATGGGAAATTACTGCTATAGGTGGCATACCTGAAGACACCACAGGTTTCTTACTACCTCCTGTTCCTGCTGCTTCTTATTTTTATCAATGTGTTTACTTTGACACATTCCTCATTTCCCTTAAGTGACTTCTTGTCATTATCAAAGCATTTAGTATAAGATTTTTCATCTGCAGAAATCTTGTATGCATCATCCTGTCCAGTCACACCAGTTTCCATTGGCTCCACTAAAGCAATTGCAGCCTCTGCAACACATGTAGAAATAGCTTCCTGAGCCGGGTGACGTCATTTAGAGGGAGGCAGGTCAACTTCATCTCTCGGTAGGCTACTTCACAAATGATATTTATCAACCTTTGGTGGCAAACACAGGCCTTTCCATAAAAATTGAAGACATATTCCCATGTGGCAAATCACCTTCAGTTTCAAGACTGTTAGAACTTCAGATATTATTAGTTCTCAAATGGCATTCATTTAACAACACAAGCATTATCCGATGCCATATTTTCTCCATTATTGTCATTGGCACTTGATATGCCTCCTTTATTCAAGCCTTCTACAATTTTCTTGGTTTCATCTTCAACTTCAATTCTTGTCCTTTTTACCAAATGCAAATGTTCATCAAAGTTAAGTTTCCTTTCCTTGATTTGTGTCATTTTCTTTTGATGATCTACTCCAGATAATACTTCAAGAACATTTTCTTCTTCCGTGCAAATATTTATCTTTATTTGATTATATGATCTCTTTGGTAGAGTTGATAACCCTGAATTATGTTTTTTCAAGAGCTTTCTTTTCTTCTTCAGAATGGAATTCTGATGCAAAGAAGTGTTTGGAACTACCCTAACTTCATTGTATTTAGTCACAAATGTAGAAATATCACATGATCTTTGACATTAGGAACATAATTTTCATGAATATTTTCAAAATATTTTTCACCCTTCAAATTTTCTTTACAGTTTGAAACTTGAATGCTCTCTTCAGTGTTCCCATGTTTAAAAGATTCAAAATTGCTGACAATGTTATTTGTCACTATTTTTCTACGATCTAGGAATTAACTTTCAGGCACTAATCGAGAACCTCTAATTTCTTTTTCCATGTTTTTCCTTTTCTGACCAAACTACTTTTCACTCATTGTCTGCTTTGAAATAATGCCTGTATCTGGTGATTTTGTATCCTAATTTCTTCAAGATAAGAAGAAAAATTCAAAATATTGTCTCCATCATTATGAATATTGCTTTCACTCTTTGATGACCTTTTAAAGTCTCTATTTGTTGTCTTCAACTCTGGCTCAGTTATTAAAGATACTGCACCAGAAACATCAAACCTCAAATGGTTCTCAAAATCGCTTTTAGGCACTGCACCAACAACATCAGACCTCAAATGGTCCTCAAAATGGCTTGTATGCTTCTTTATCTTTAGTATGGACCTCATATTGTCGGATTTAGATGTTGATAATGAAATGTGCTTTTTAATCCCAACCTAAACTCAATTGAGAATCGTCCTGTCTTTCTTATTCAAACTCAGGTGTATAGAAAAGGATATACATCCAACCTCACTGGTGTAATGGATAAAATGACATTGAGCTAAAGGTGAACAAACTGATCCTCTGGTTAAACTGGTCACAAGTTTGCTCATTGCTTACATTATTCAAAAAACATTTTCTTCAGCAGTTCTACCACTATAATAACATATATCTGAAGCCCACTCAAACAAAATTTAAACATTTACAACACAGATATTGGGCAACAAATCAATTCTTAATTCTCATACATTGAATAAGAGGTACATAAATAACATGAACAACATGAAGGATGAAGCATCATGTACAGTCAATGCTAAAAACTCTAGTCTGAGCATGGCCAACAAAATTCCAAGAACGCTCAATAACCATGCTTCAAGAAAGCATAAAGAAATATTTGACAATCGATAAATTCACATTGAGTTATCCCAACCATTCGCCATCCGAACCATTCGCCGCACCTGAAGCCAACGAGTATAAAATGAGAATGAAATAGATACAAACAAATCAACGATAATACGAAAAATAATAATTTATAAATAAGCTATAAGATAGTAGTGAAAATTGTGCATCTACCATATCGGCGGAGCACACTCTTGGATCTGATATGAACCTATTTGGATCTGATATGATATTATTTGGTTAAATTTTTAATTTTCAAGAGCTTCCAGTCATAATTGTAGTTATTCTCATCAATTTTGGTGTGAATAATCAAGTATCAAAAGTCTCTTTCGAAATTGTTGCTGGTGATTTGATGTCAATATTATTTTATGAGTTTGCTGATATTATATTTTATGAATATTTGGATATTTTGGAAATAATATCATATTTTAGGAGTGATCCATTTACTCTCATTGATCTAGAGCTTCCAGTAAATTCCTACATGATTGCATGCACCAATACTCAAATTTTTGAAGAAGGAGAAAAATGTGCATCTACGTATCTCAATGGAGCACACTCTTGGATATGATATGAACCTATTTGGATGTGATATGATATTATTTGGATCTAATATGATATTATTTGGTTCAATTTTTAAGGTTCAAGATCTTTCAGTAATGCTTGTAGCTGTCTCATCAATTTTGGTGTGAAGAATCAAGTACCAAAAATCTCTTTCAAAATTTTTGTTGGGGATTTGATGTTAGTTTTCTCACATGAGTTTGTTGATAATATATTTTGGAAAGAATATCATATTTGAGGAGTGATCCATTCAATCTCTTTTATCTTGAGCTTCCAACAAATTTTTATATGATTGCATGCACCAATATTCAGAATTTTGTTGAAAAAGGAGAAGAGCGTGCATCTACCATTTCGGTGGGGCACTTGGAACCATTGTTCCACATTCTTGGATATGATATGAACTTATTTGGATCTTATATGTTATTTTTTGGTTCAGTATTTAGGTTTCAAGAGCTTTCAGTAATGCTTGTAGCTACTCTCATCAATTTTGGTATGAAAAATCAATTACCGCAAGTCTCCTTCAAAATTGTTGTTGGGGATTTGATATCATTCCAAACTCTCAGATATGATATGAAATTATTTGGATCTGCTATGATTTTATTTGGATCTGATATGATATTATTTGGTTCATGTTTTAAGTTCCAATCGACTTCATTCATGCTTGTAGCTAGTCTCATCAATTTTGGTGTGACAAATCAAGTAGCACGAGTCTCCTTCAAACTTGTTGATGGGGATTTGATGTTAGTTTATTCTTATGAGTTATGATGATATTATATTTTGTGAATAATTGGTTATATCATAATCTATATTAGATTATGGATCTCAAGCATTCACTCTCCATAGTCCTAGGGCTTCTCTACCTTTCTATTTGATCGCATGCTCATCTCCTCACAGAACTAGTAAAGAGGGAGACATTTTGCATTTGCCTGGACACTTGCTCCTAACACTTGGGGATGATTTTACCTCATATGGTTTGATGTTAAAGGCTGAAATATATCAGTTTCTTGGGATTTCCTCACATGGTTAGAATTCTAAATCACTTTTTCTCTCTTATCAGTTGATTTCAGTTGCTCTACATGGGTCCAGTTTTCATCTAGCAGCTGTGTTATATATTTATGATTCAGTTGAGCACATTCTTGTTCTTCCAAAGAGGAAGATTCCTATAGAAATAATGATTTATTTTGGATTCAGAGGTTCACATGCACAGTATAGGGATGTTGTTGCACAGAAGAACCAAGATACTGCATTTGTTGCTGCACAGTGCTGCAAATTGCAGCAAAATTTTCACAAAGATTTTTTCAAAACTTGTTTTCTTGATTCACTGCATAGTTTGAGGGGGGTATTTTTCCCATGAGTTTTTTCCCCGTTTCCTTGGTTTTATTAAGCAGTTACTTTTGGATTTATGATCTAATGGGTGACCTTTGGTCTTAGTTGTCAAGACCCAAACTATCCAAAGTCATGATTAAAGCGGGGTGTTAAGATAAATAATCCTCCCTTTGGATAAATCATCCTAATTTACCACTTACCCTAAGTTCTTGACTCAAATATGTGACTGCATCATCAATTAGATCATCCTCCTTCAATCAGGGATCCTAACTGGGTCTCTCCTTCAATTGGGGAGCCTAACTGAGTCTCTTCCTTCAATCTAGGACAAAACCTGGGTTGATCCGCATGTCATAAGTGCCCTATTCAGTTAACTGAAGGTTGTTTCACCTAATATTCAATTAAGCTTGAGCTTCAAAGGGACCTTCCTCATTAATTAGCCTATTTTGGGATGATTTCAGTTAACTAGAGTGATTAAAGGCGCCTCCAACCACTTTTGGTGACTCAGTTCAGTGCAGTTCAGTTCAACTCACCTAACTGAAGTCAAATATATTCCCTCACCTACTGATTGACATGAATTTGAGTTCTATTCAGTTAGACTCAGTCTAAATTACCTCCGAGTCAGTTAGAATCAATTAAGGTTGTGTTAAGTGGTTAACCGATGTGACGAGTGGTGTCCAATTGATAGCTAAGCCACTCTCATGCACTCAATTCGAATTAGCTCTCATGGATTCGAATTGTATGACTATTAATTCCATTGTAACAATTATCCAAATTACTTTTGATTAATGATAGCAATTATACATCTACAACTGATTATTGCACTAATTCATGTCATTTTTTGAGTAAAATTGATCTGTGAAATCTATTATGAGTTTTTTCTTGTTTCTTAGATTGATTTGACTCCAATTTTATAACTTTAAAGCCATCATACAACCCAGTTAACCTCCACTCTTCCCAAGGAATTTGATATCTCATGTCTGTCATTGAGTAATAATCCTTCAACATAAGCATTCTTCTCCTACTATCCCCATGCAAGGAATGACCAAAAATAGGACCTAAAAAATGTTCCACATGTTTCTTCCATACGTCTTATAATTTTTCCCATTGTCAATGGAAAAAATTTGCATCAAACATGTTACACATTGGATGAACAACCACAACCAAATGAGGATTCTTCTCATGTAAAGGGTTTGCAATAATAACACGTGCATAATGGCTAATCACACAATTCTTGAAGGAAACTATGATAAGCTCATAGCCTACAACGCCCTCACCAACTGTCACCAAGAAATGTGATTGTCACTTATGTTCTTCTTTCTTACCACAAAAACCCACCAATGTATCATTTTTTGCTACCCACCTGAAATATTTTTTCACAGCAATTTCATCTTCAGCAAGGCATACAGAAATTGGGCCCTCTATACCATGTTTGGCTTTATAGGAAGCATAAAAAAAATTTATTTCCTCAAAAATGAACTCATTCTCCCCTGGGATATATGTCAATGATTTTCTAACTTGCCTTAAAGTCGTAGATATCGAAGCGCCATCTAGATTCAAGCTAATAAAGCTATGTAATATAGGACCTACCCATAACTTAATAATCCCATAAATGGATTTAGTGGATTCACTATACCTTCCCCCTAACTTTGAACGAACTAGGTTGTGAAATATATCTTGAACAAATTCCCAAACTGCATCTTTACCTTGTAATTTTCCTTGATTATGAGCCTCATACACATCCTTTCAAACCCTGAACACATCCTTCCTTCCTACAAATTCAAACAACATTTCTCTTATATAACTCGTTCTAATAGACAGTGTAGCAATGTTTGTCCTCTCCCACCAAAGAGATCGCATTGTTAATCTATGTGTGGCATTTGCGTCTCTTGCAACAATTTTGAGTTCATCTTGAGTCAAATGGTCCAGCCTTCTCTCTTTCCTTGTATCTCTCCCGTGTCTTTTGATGTTACTCATTGATTCACGATATAAACACATCCAAAATTAATTAAAATTAGGTATCAACTTACACAAATTGCATGTCAATGAATCAAAATGGATTCCTGTTTCAGAAACCCTCTTGCAATGAACATGTATGTATGTACCGTTAATACGACATTCCGTACCATAATAACACAATGTTCTCTGGGTATGTTTCCACAATTTTCCACCACGTTGGTCATCCATTAGAAAATTTTTGTCCAATCTCTCCCTTCTTCTATCAAGATAGGGATCCCAATACCCCCAACATAGTAATCTCAGGGGAGGCAATTGTCCTAGAATAAGATGAAAAAACACATTGGAAAATGATCTACTAATTGCTACTAACAAGTAATGACAAATAAAGTAATGTGCAGATTCAAATTCAAATTAAATTACAACTTGGGTAATTAACACACCTAAACTATAAGCCTGTGAACTTGCAGAAACCCCATGTAATGGTGGTGGTACTGATGGGATCAAGAACTTAGTCAAACTTTGTTGGTACTTATCATTGGTAGGCTTCTTCGGTCTCCCAATTGTTCCACTCCTCAACACAATTGTATCATGTGAAGCCTCATTTGTAGTAGTAGTGTGCTTCTTTGATTTCATGTGTTCATTTAGAGAACTGACAATATTACCACTTGTTAGCACCAAAGAGAACCATCTATTGCATCGTGTACATTCCACTCTTACTTTTTTCTTGTCCTCATAGTTTGCAAGTGTTGCTTCCACCACCTTGAACAAATTAGGCTCTTGTGTTTGGTTGAAATTGTGTAGAAGTTTGATTTCTTTATCAATCTCAAGTTGATCGCTAGCCGTTGTTGTCTGCTTTTGTCTATTACATGAAGGAATTTCATTAATTCCCAACATTGATGGGACCATGTTTTCATATGATTGTTTTTGAAGCTATGAACTATTCGTGCTACTAAGGATACTTCCCCCATTCCATAATCAATGCCACGAATTTCACAATGGATATTTATATTAGTTTTTCCATTTTCTGAATATACCTTGAGTGTTAGATTCTCCTTGACAAACTCTTCCATTAAACTATTCGCTTTATGTTCCCAAGATGCCAATACATTAGGATCAACCGCTACAAATTTTTCCACTGACTCGAACAAATGACCAACTCTTGGTTGTTTATGCATAGGTTCCTCCACATTCCCTTCAATGTTTTCAGAGATTGGAGTTCCTTCTATTACCTGCAATTGCAATGTTTCGACAACCAACATGTCTACTTTCCTCTTAATGCCTACATTTGTTGTTGTAGGTTTTTTTTTCTTCTCTTGCTTTGTATTTAAAGGAATTCCAATTGGGCCAATAAAATCAAAAGGATAATCAATGATTTCATAGTCCACAATTTAACCACGGATATCAACATATGTACAAAATTTTCGACACTAGACTATGCCAAGGGCACAATTATCTTCACCAATAAAAATTACGAAGTCCACAACATCAATTAGATGCATCCGCATTTCCATCCATGTGTACCTTTTAATTGGTTAAGAACATGTTAAGAAATGAATAAATTATGACAATTTTTTCAAAAATTTGGATATAATATGGCTACGAAATGAGGTGAGTGCATCCAAAAATAAATGAAAAAAAAAGATTCAAATTTACACATGCATATTAGTTAATTAATAAAACAAAGAGCTAGAAATCAAGGTATGCACTTTCAATTCAAATCTCTAAGAAGGACAAATAAATCTTACTATCAGCATGAAACACCTTGAAAGAAAATGTATTATCAGTGGCTTCTTCAAATAGCCCTCCCAAAACTAAAGAGTCAGCTTCAACATACCTGCAGAAGATCAAAAGGTGATCAAAACAAGATATGAAAAAACATAGAAACTCTGTCCAAACCAAATATTTTACTCCATCTAAATAACAAAGCCTCAACTCACTACACAACACATCATCCACAAATCAAAGATACATATGCTTTGTTTTCATTTGCTTTAAAAAAAATTATTTTTTTCATAGAAGTAGATAAAAAAATACTATGGACTATACTATGGATAGTTTTTCTCCATGTGGGGTTTCCTTGTATGATACTTGTATGGACTTCTGTCCTTATTTTTGTGCCTTAAAAATAATAGAAAAATAAACTAAGAAAACAGAAGCAGAGTGAAAAAGGAACTGCATGTCTACATATTTTGAAGTCTTAAGAAGCATTCATTAAAGTGGAGAAGTCGATAATGCTAGTCTTCACTTCCAAGTTTCCAACAAACTAGTTTCAGTGATAAGAAATGTTTGTGATTCAAAGCAACATGATATTAGACTAAGCACACTAAACAATGATTATGGGGTGACATTTCTTCACCTAATGTAGAAATGCATATCTACTTTTGTTCTAGGATTAATGGACAAATCTGAAGGAGAGCCTCGAAAACACCCTTATGGACTGATTAAAGGACATCCTTGAGACATGCATTTCAACGACATAATTAGAGTTGTTGTGTGATCATTTTAGAGAAGAGATATTCAGCCTATTGATATTGCATATTTAAGATGATTTATGCATAGCTTCATGTAGTAATTCCTAATCTTGGCACTAAGGTCAAGAGAAATGTTAGCACACTTTTCAAGGCAGTTGGGGACCTTATTAAGGGCAGACTTCAAGCTTGTTTTATAATTGAGTTGGCACTACTTAAGAACTGTTGGAAACTGATTTGTGGAACAGAATTATCGAACTACTTGAAGCATTGATTTGGTGTACAGTTATTTGCAAATTTGAAGGAGTATTTTGGAAATGTAAAAGGTGTTCTTTCTATTACAAAGTTTTTGGTTAAGGTTTTTTTTTAAAGGCATGATGATGCCTCGGTGAATTTGCATAAGGTTTGAACTAGTTACAGTGAAGTTTCATGATGCTTGAAAAAAGTATAGCCAAAGTACATTAAGATTGACTCGAGATGTATAACAATTCTTTAGCGAAGTTACTAGAGACATGAAAAAGGTTCCATATATAAGAAACAACCCATGACACATCCTAGTCAGTATTTTATATCACTGTGGAAAATGTGTACCTTCCAAACATAAAGAATGATGTACTAACTCACTATGAAGCAAAAAGGGGCTTTGATCTCTTCATATAGATAACATCATGATAACATCTTGATATTATATATCGGTATACACTATATTTTTTATCTAGATGCTTTTGCAATCAGAATAGAAAATCGTTGAAATCCCTAAACTAACAACCACATGAGTCTATTTTAAAGAAAGATAAACCACCACATGAGTCTATTGTAAAGAAAGATAAACAAAATTTGAATGTAACCCTAGATGGATAGTTATGTTGTTTGTTCTTTGCATCTAAAGAGTGGAAACAACTAATGATAAACAAGATTACCTTTCCTTTCGTTCCAAAAACATGGATAACTTTCAGTTGGGACATAGATTCCTCCAAGTGTAATATCTACAAATATGAAAGTGATGAAATAACATCAGTTTGTAGTGATATACAGTATGGATAATGCTGACTTACAAGTATAGAATTATTAGATAAAATGAAAGGCATGTTTCCAAACTGTAAAATGCATATGATAAGAATATGGTGGTATTGGAATTCAATGACTGTAGGACACATAATCTAAACCCTTTAACCCTTAAACACACCCGACAAATGAGCCAAACTCCTTTGCTATTCCTTATTATGAGGGGTTATCAACGAGATTTTTTAATGCTGCTTTCACTCAATCAACTGCCTCTGTCTCTACGGATGATGCTCTTCCCACCCTTTCCCTTACATTTTCTCTCGATAGTTCTTTTGGGTAAAAATAGGATCACTTGCACTCGCCTCTGTGACTAGGATTTGAACCTATGACTTTGATGTCGCGAGATGGGATGATGGCTATTATGCGACCTATGTGTTTGTTACTGATATTTTTTCCACCACTCACCCTTCTTTCTTTGCTTCATTCGGGAAAAATGTGAGCTTTATAACTACATCATATATAGTTGTAAATGGAGGATCTTAACTATATATCGAGGAGTCAGCTATTGGAAATAACAAAATTGCACCCCCAAGTTCCCACTTATTACATGGAATAAGAAAGATCGCTCAGTCACATACCAACAGATGTAGGAACTATAGTTTGGTTCGATGGTCGTTCACTTCATTGCTTTACCATGTATATTGGGAAATAGAGGCTTTCTCTAAGGAAGTAGTGTAGATGCTCTCCTTCCTTCCAATACGGGTTGTTCCTTCCTTTCTTCATGTGGAACTTCAATGAATATAGTAGGATGAATAAAGGTAATACTAATGAATTCTCTTAGTATCCACCAAGTGAGCTTCCTTGTCTTAACTACTTGAGCTTTCCTTCACTAGATCTATTGCTAGTGTTGGATCAACAGAAAGAGAGAAATGGTAAGGTTTAGTTCAATATTTCCAACGCATCTGATGGATTATGGATTCATATCTGATCATTTGTAGCTAGATGTTGCTCGCGTCTCAAAACCACAATGCTTCCGATCCCCACCCCATCCCCTCTGCAACTACCATTGAGCTCTGTCAATGCTCCCTTGCTCCTACTTTTCAAGCCACTTCTCCACTCCGTTTGATATTTTTGGGCCGCTTCTCCGTGTTGTTTGATAATAAAAACCCCTGTATGTTGCATATTTTTTAGGCACATATAATAACCCCCTCGTCCCTTAAAATGTCCCCAATATAATTTTGGTTTTTTAGTAATTAATTAACCTCCAATATGAACAGACGTGATATGAGTATTGTCCATCAATGAAGCCCTCGTGGTACGGTCATCACATAAGCATTGGTAAATTGTTGAATTGTTTAAAGGAAACATTTGGATTCTTATATTCATGTTCAATTTTATATATGACAATAACATTTCGAATGATTATAATTCATAGGTTGCACAGTACAATGATTTGAGCATGCATGGTCACCACGTGTTTTTATTTTTGTAATCAAACCCTTCCCCTATCACTCATGGTCGAGCACCTATTGTTACTAGCTTACGATGGTGGAGGTAAAGGCAGTGATAACTAAGAAATATTTTATTTTATGAACGAGAATTACCGAAAATTTGTCCCACTATCTACCTACTTAGTGTTTTCATGCAACACAGTTGGTAATGTCTAAGGGTTAACGCATTTATGGGAGACTCATGGTGACAGAGTAATTGTGGGGGTGGGATGCTCTAGTTGAGGGAGAATTAGCTGGAGGATGCAACAAGGCATCAAAACCATTTCTCTCCCATGAAGTTGATTTTAGTTCGAGCCTTTTAGCTCAAGTATTCACATTGAGCTTATTAGCTCGATGGTTCCATTCTACGCTTTAACTGATTATGATTTCTTGTGGACCATTACGTCATGCTCATTGTTTTCATGTGTGAAGAGTATTGCACGAGATGCATTATTTCCTGGTGGCAAGTAGTGATGGCCTCTCAGTTGCCCCCTCAAGTAACTCTGCGGATAAAGAGCTGGAAGTCTCTAAGTTTCCATGTATGTAAAAGATTATAAGCAATCCACAAAATTACATCCATCCTTTGTGGCTCGATGTGTTTGGATGTGTAAGGGGAAGGAAATCATGTGGATCAGACGTAACAATATAGCCGTTCGAATCCCTACAAATCATAATAACAATACTAAAGGTGTTGGAAAAAAAATTATCACGTTGTTCATGATGAATGAAATATGCAATTTGTGATGTACGATCGAACCCATAATCTCTATGCATTGTTGGTTTTGTATCATTTTGTTGAAGGGTTTACGCCTGCCCATTTACCGGTATGGGTTATCCAAAAGAGCATAATTGCTCCAAGATTTTTGGTTATCCAATCAACTTAATTTACGCTTATGCAGAAGAGGTAAGAAAACAATATATTGTAATTATAAATTTTCTACCTAAAGACATGTCGCCTTTCACCTTTGCATATAAAATAGGAACTAGAGCTCAATTAATGAAATTTTCTTTGTCCAATTTATATAATTAAGTTAGCTGTTGTTTCCAAATTGTCTTTCTTGGTGGGTCAGAAATTGGATCTGTTGTTGCCTAAAGAAAAAAACTGGTGGAAGAACCCATACTTTCCTATTGAAATTCTCCCTTGTTTGACAATAGAGAGGAGGAAATATTTGATGCAACTTTAAAAGCATGGTCGAAATGTGAGGCTAGGGAAGGCAAGCTTTTAAAGCACCTGGAACTCCACATTTGGGTCTCTTTGCGAGGATACAGAACCTAGCCTCAACCATTGCTGGGAGGAGATCTTATTGTCTATTGTGATAAATCCATAAATTGATTACGCATAATAACATATATAGCGACTAACAGATATTGAATACGGTGTCACGATTGCACTACAAAATGAATAATTACGTATTAATATGTAGAGATCTCTCCTGAATCCGCGCCCGAGACGAAGAGAACTAGTAGGTATGAAATGAATAGGACCTAGCTTCCCTAGGTTCGGTTCCTCTTCCAGTGCCAGATTCGTATGTAGAGCTATAAGTTCCAAAAGCATATGAAACAACATCCAAGTCAATAGAGGTATGGCAACAGAACCAAACCTACCTACTTCAGGTGGTTCAATTGTTCGAGGTAAGTTGCACTCTTTTCTTTCTCCATCCTTACAACAAATTGAATTCTTAAGATTTGTCTTCTATACTGCAAAAAACAAAAAACAATAGCGATTTTAAACAGGAAAAAGTACAAAGATGTATATAGGGCTGCAAAATACAATAGCAAATATTGAAAGACATGAGATGCAACTCTGATATCTCCATAGGAAATGGTAGAATAACTTACTGGATTTAATGGCTAAAGGTTTTGAATAGAACAATTTTTTTAACTACTATTGCAACCTTTATCCTTGTGTATATCTCAAGAATGATCATATTGACGATTTTTTTTCTTTTTTTTGGCAGAAGATAGTAAATACTTGTCCAGTTGGCCTAGAGGGAAATTTTGAAAGGAATATTAACGAGTGCAAAGGAGGTTTGCAACAATGCAGAAGGATGCAATGTGGTTTGAAAGTGTGTGATATGAAAAGGTCGACTTGCTGGTGGCAGTTGTGTTGGCTTTTTCTACAGAGCCAAATCATATTAAGGTATAGAAGCACCTTACTTCCTTCCTGGATTTTTCATGAATAAAAACACTTTGTTTGGTTGAATCCCATGTATCTCCTGCACAATATGTTTGGTTGAATCGCGTAGATCTCCTGCATAGCATTGGATATCTTGCATAATGTAGAGAGGAGATAAATGGGTCAGTGCAAGAAGATGAGGGACCTTTTAGATGCAATCCTAGTTTTCAAAAAAAAGATCACGTTACCAAAAAATACATCAAGGTTCTGCTACATAGCACTTGTTATGGTTCAACCCAAGCCTGACATGTCATGGGACATGTAGGATAGGAAGCCATATTGCGTACGCGTTATATAACTACAAAATGCGTTCCCGATATGTAGTTATAAAACGCATACGCGATTTGTAAAACAAAAAAAAAAATACACAGGCCCGAAACCCGCGACCCATTTTAACAATCAAGAACGCGAAAACGAAGGCCAATTGGAGCGTTTCGGAGCAAGTT
>LPNX011060170.1:33530-44056 GCA_001517045.1 Pseudotsuga menziesii | reverse complement strand
TTGGGTTCTCTTTTCTTTCTTATGATGTTACTAATGTCTAGCCTTTGGTGTGCCTAGGATACAAACACCATCTACGGCACATTGGAGGCGCCAAGAATGGCATCTTTAGAAACCAACAAATTTATTTCGGAAAATAACAAGTTCTCGAGTTGTTGAAATTTACATTTCTTGATGTTTTTAGTTTAATATATATATACATTTAATTAGGAGAGGCAACTAGAAACACATGATCACCATCACCCTGAATGCACCTACTAGGATTTCATGAGTCACCAATACTTGCATGCTCCAACTAGGGTCAAGACAAGTTATTTTATGTCCAACTATGGTTTGCAGAGCAATTATGCAAGTTAGGAGAGTGAACTAGAAACACGTGATCACCAATACTTGAGATGTCCACCTAGGGTTTGGTGAGAAATCATGCAAGTTAGGAGAGTCACCAATACTTGCATCTACAAACACATGAACACCTTGATACTTGCATGCACCAACTAAACACTAAACACACATGTCTCAAAAAATAGTACTAAACACACATGTATATCTAGAATTATTTTCCCATGGTAGCTTACATATCAAAGTCATGGGTTTCCTTGATGGTGCATATCAAAGTGATCCGAATTTTAGTATCATAGGGAATCTTATTTTTGTAAATGATATATATATGCATGTTAGTAAGTATAAAGTTGTAACTGGCATTGGAACACACAACTTTGGATAATTAATGGCCTCAATGCTCTTGATAAAATGTGCTTTCAACGGTGCTGTAAAAACTCTCTAGGTTTTTGTTCACTAGGATCTCACTATAAATTGTCATGGTGTTAAACAAGACCTAATTGGAGTGCAAATACTGCTACTCTTTAGTACATTTATTTTAGGAGAGTTGACTACAAACACTTGAGATCACCAATACTTGCACATGCACCAACTAGGGTTTCATGAGTCACCAAGTTGTGCATGCTCCAACTAGGGTCAAGACAAGGTATGAGATGTCCAACTAGGGTTTGGTGCGTAATCATGCAAGTCATGAGATGTGCTTTATGAGACGAAACAAGGTAGGTTAATGTAGGGTAAGTCATGAGATGTGCTTTATGGTATGATGTTAACTTGTCATAGGGTAATGTAGAGTATGTTAAATTGTGTGTACATGTCAGAATTGTATCTAGTATGTTAGTGTGTGTTATTGTGTGTAAATTAGGGTATATATGTTATTGTACATGTTAGAATTGTATGATGTTAAAAAGTTGATGAGTTGATGAGTCACCAAGTTGCATGGTCTGGAATTAGGGTCTTGAGACAAGGTATGAGATGTCCAACTAGGGTTTGGTGTGTAATCATGCAAGTCATGAGATGTGCTTTATGAGATGGAACAAGGTAGGGTAATGTAGGGTAAGTCATGAGATGTGCTTTATGGTATGATGTTAACTTGTCGTAGGGTAATGTAGAGTATGTTAAATTGCGTGTACATGTCAGAATTGTATCTAGTATGTTAGTGTGTGTTACTGTGTGTAAATTAGGGTATATATGTTATTGTACATGTTAGAATTGTATGATGTTAAAAAGTTGATGAGTTGATGAGTCACCAAGTTGCACGGTCTAGAATTAGGGTCTTGAGACAAGGTATGAGATGTCCAACTAGGGTTTGGTGTGTAATCATGCAAGTCATGAGACATGTGCTTTATGAGACGGAACAAGGTAGGGTAATGTAGGGTAAGTCATGAGATGTGCTTTATGGTATGATGTTGACTTGTCGTAGGGTAATGTAGAGAATGTTATTGTGTGTACATGTTAGAATTGTATCTAGTATGTTAGTGTGTGTTACTGTGTGTAAATTAGGGTATATATGTTATTGTACATGTGTTAGAATTGTATGATGTTAAAAAGTTAATGAGTTGATGAGTCACCAAGTTGCATGCTCTGGAATTAGGGTCTTGAGACAAGGTATGAGATGTCCAACTAGGGTTTGGTGTGTAGTCATGCAAGTCATGAGACATGTGCTTTATGAGACGAAACAAGGTAGGGTAATGTAGTGTAAGTCATGAGATGTGCTTTATGGTACGCTGTTAACTTGTCGTAGGGTAATGTAGAGTATGTTATTGTGTGTACATGTTAGAATTTTATCTAGTATGTTAGTGTGTGTTACTGTGTGTAAATTAGGGTATATATGATATTGTACATGTTAGAATTGTATGATGTTAAAAAGTTGATGAGTCGTTTAAATTCTTCCTTTAAGTAAATTGGAAATTCATTTAAGTTAGCACACATGCACGAACCACACATATCATTATATATCACATTGGTCATCCACACATATCATGTTCCAAGACCAACTCAACCATGATATCATGTTGCAAGATCAAGTCAACCATATATACATGTATAAATTTGAACCTTGCTTTATATTATATATATGTATATAGCAATAATGTTGTACAAAAATTGCCATGCCACATGGCCATAATACAAAATAGTGGATCAAAAAGTACATCTGTGTGTACACATATGAACAAAAATATAAATCTATGTACATGCCCCCTATACATTTTTTCTAGTTATCCCCTATTTTTCTGCCACTGCCAGAGTCTTCGGAGAAGTTGAGCTTTATTTTGCGACTGCTCACTGGTGATCCCCATCACTGAACAAGAGGGATAGGTCTCATCAGTGGAGACTGCAGAAAAACCAACATTTGTAAGTTAATTTACCAACCTTTAAAAATTCTATATACATTTGTTCAAATTCCTTGAAACCAAAATAACATTTCTACTTACATTACGTGAGTAAGTAATCGGGGGTCCTGGTGCCTCACTGACAGTGACCCTGATTGGGTGCTCTTCTTGCACCACTTGCTCACTATCAGGCTGCATAAATATATATATATATGCCAATGTTAACAAATATACATGTACCTTGGGGGGGAGAGGGTCACCAATTTGGGTTTCTTCAAGCACCAAATCAAAGAAAGATATGTATGTACACAAACGTATAAAGAAAGCGATCTACATAAACATACCTGCTGGCTCATCAACGGTGGGCCACCGGTTTGGTGCTCTTTACGCACTGGTGCCTCGCTAGGGGCCTGCATATAAAGTAGCATATATATGTCAATTTCATATAAAATAGTGAATCAGAGACATATATACTACCTGGAAGTAAAATGATTAACTACCAAAGAAAGAAAAACATACATACCTGTTTGGGGGGAAGAGGTGGGTTGACAACAACCTCGGTTTGGTCTTCTTCAAGCACCACTGTCACAACATGTTCCTACATAAAGTAACATATATGTCAAAGCGATATGTAAGTTACAAAATGATTTTTCCAAACAAAGCGAAACATAATTAAAAGCATATTTCAAATAATACCTGTGTCTGCGAATCTACCTCTGCATGAGAGCGAATAGGCTGCGAGACAATATACTCATCATGGGCAACCTGCATAAAACATGTTACATGTCAAAATTAGGATACATATTCAATGTTACTTGATCAAGATATGTACACAAACTTACAAAGAAAGCAATCTACATAAACATACCTGCTGGCTCGTCAATGGTGGGCCGCTGGTTTGGTGCTCTTCACGCACCGGTGCCTCACTAGGGGCCTGCATATAAAGTAGCATATATATATATATATATGTCAATTTCATATAAAATAGTGAATCAGAGACATATATACTACCTGGAAGGAAAATGATGAACTACCAAAGAAAGCGAAACATACATACCTATTTGGGGGGAAGAGGTGGGTTGACAACAACCTCGGTTTGGTGCTCTTCAAGCACCACTGTCACAACAGGTTCCTACATAAAGTAACATATGTCTAAGCGATATGTCAGTTACAAAATGATTTTTCCAAACAAAGTGAAAAATAATTAAAAGCATATATATAATTAAAAGCATATTTCAAATAATACCTGTGTTTGCGAATCTACCTCTACATGAGAGGGAATAGGCTGCGAGACAATATACTCATCATGGGCAACCTGCATAAAACATGTTACATGTCAAAATTAGGATACATATTGAATTTTACTTGATCAATATATGTAGAAAAACGTACAAAGAAAGCGATCTACATAAACATACCTACTGGCTCGTCAACAGTGGGCCACCGGTTTAGTGCTCTTCACGCACCGGTGCCTCACTAGGGGCCTGCATATAAAGTAGCATATATATATGTCAATTTCATAACAAATAGTGAATCAGAGACATATATTAAATGCTTTTTTGTTGGGCCTCCCCTTCCCTCCTCCATTTTACCTATTTGCATAAAATAAACAAAATACTCTGATTTTTGTTATTCCAATGAAATAATTTTAACCTAATGACAAACACATCATTTGTATGCATGTACATATTTCCGATGATTAGAAAGATTACATGCACATTGGTGCATTTTTTTGGATACCAATATTAGAGATGATATGAGGGGGACTATAGGCATGGCAATGCATTTGCATACCCATAATTATTTGTAATGACAGAAATGTCTATGCACTTGTATGTTGTGGGTATTTGACATGTTCTAAGAGATTAGAAGGAACTAATGTACATGTCTTCCTAGAGGTATTTGAGATGATCTTGGGATCATTATGTAACTAGATTTTGAGTGGATGTTGTGTTCGAGGTATTATAGGCACATTGATGCATTTATATACCTTGAAGTATTTGAGATGGAACACATGTTGGTATAGGGAGTTCACCTTTTTATTCCAAGACTTAGATTAGAAGTATGATTTTTTGTGAATACCTATGGGTATTGACTCTTGAGTTGGATATAGAAATCCATATTGAGAATAATGATTGTGGGTAGGAAAATTTAAGGAGAATTTTTTGAAGTTAGTGATTGTTGGGAAGCCAAAGAGAGGATGGATCAAGAGGTATCGATGGTTTGGAAGAACTATATAATATTGTACAATGTGGAAATGGTCAATGAAAGAGTGTAGTGTCAAACGAACCCAAATGTCAAGCATTATTATGTCTATTTTGAAGTTTCTGGTGGTCACATTAGTACACGGGTTGATTTATTTGCACAAATGGAATCAAGAATCACATGCCCAAAATATACCTCCCAAACTACACAAACTACAAGCCAATATTGTCCCATCATTTAGCTATGCGAATTGGAATCCTAACATACATGTAAAGTGGATTTGTGGTACTTAATATATTAGTGTATATAAATTTATTAGCATTTCAAGTTTAATATTTTTGTTTTACTCCTTCCAAATACCTAGTGGAGAGGAGCCAGTGACGAAACAAGGCGACCAGTAGTGGATATGGGGTGATTAGTAGTGGATATAGTCATTGTGTTGGTTGAACTCAATCTTGAAAAAACTAGTTACCATAAGTGGTTTATAAAAGTACTTTATGTACAAAGTAATTGTCAATATTTTCATGTCTTTAAAATTAATTTTCAAAAAAA
Organism: Pseudotsuga menziesii; assembly: GCA_001517045.1. Lineage (NCBI taxonomy): Eukaryota > Viridiplantae > Streptophyta > Pinopsida > Pinales > Pinaceae > Pseudotsuga > Pseudotsuga menziesii. The sequence continues at coordinate 38,633 of LPNX011060170.1, read as the reverse complement.
CTTCTTCTACATTTTGAAATAATATGAATATTGAAAATTTGAAATATCATTTTAAGCCACATCCTCTTTAAGTCACATCAATATTCAAGTATTTTTACCAATAAAAAATACACTAAAACACACTAGAACTAGACAACTTGGAACTTTGTGGCTGGCATGGCATCATTTTGGATTCGTCACAGCTCAAAAACTAGTCACGGTAGATAAATAACACACCAAAGTATATGTGGTAAGAATTTGGAGGAAATACAAGCTTGGGAATATGGAAAATTAAGCTACATTACTACTGTAAAGGAATGCAACACCAATGGATCCTCTCCCCTAATGCGGCCAAGTTAGCCATGAAACTAATTCTAACAACATGTACAATGAGGACATACTCTGGATTTTACATGGAATCTTTTTAATACTAAGAAAATACCTCCAACTATACTTCATATCTTGTATATTCGCACACATAGAATATCATAGCTAAATGGAGCCGCTCAACACACTACAACTTAAGGTGATGGAGAAAGATCTATGAGCAACATATAAACTAACAAATTTAAGTTACATTAGGAATCTTGCATGAATGGGATTGGGATATTGAGACTTTGTAATGATTGTCAAGGGCTGAATATAGCCAACTAAACTTTGTGTAGCTTAAACCCCTTTAATGGTGTGCAACACTTTGTTTTCATGTCGCAATGATATTTTCTGTTTAACATAGTTTTCAACAAATAAAGAGTTTTTGCTAGTCTATTTCATCCTTTCTATTTTATAACATTTGATTAAAGGCTTTAAATGCTAATAATGATATAAAATTTAGTAACTATGTAATTATGGGCAGTGATTTGACTGTTAAGACTTTAAAAGTTTAATGCCAAACAAAAGGATCATTGAAAGAATAACAAGCACAGTAGAACAAAAGAGAATACAAAAATTTATCCCAAGAAACCCTACATACATACTTTTTTGGGGGGAAGAGGTGGGTTGACAACAACCTCAGTTTGGTGCTCTTCAAGCACCACTGTCACAACAGGTTCCTACATAAAGTAACATATGTCAAAGCGATATGTAAGTTACAAAATTATTTTTCCAAACAAAGTGAAACATAATTAAAAGCATATATATAATTAAAAGCATATTTCAAATAATACCTGTGTCTGTGAATCTACCTCTGCATGAGAGGGAATAGGCTGCGAGACAATATACTCTTCCTGGGAAACCTGCACAAAACATGTCAAGTATCAAAATTAGGATACATAATGAATACATTACAATCTATAAGTTATAAATATATATAAATAAAGCTGACAAATTAACAAGTATAGTTCTTACCCCTATTGGTGAAGAACCAAACCCATAGGCAATATTGACAGCCACATCAATGTTCTTAACATTGATCGACAGACTATGCGACTGTGGTGTGCCATGGGACACCAGCTGTATATTTGTTCATAAATATTGTTAGATAATTAAATAGAGATAAAGTGCGAAACAATTGAATATTTTGACATGAAACAAAATATAATATTAAAATAATGAGTTTTACTTACAAAGTGAAGTAATCCATCATCTCGGAAGTCAGAAGCAGGGCCATAGAATATGCCTCCACACAATGTGCAAGGGTGTGGAGTAACACGATGCTCTGAAGACTCTGCATCTCCTCTGTGATCTGTAGATGGGCCCGCCATAGAAGTGCCATCCCCTTGGTCTACATTGCCTTGGACATTAGTCCCATGCTCAAGCAATGTCTCTGCCATGTCAAGTAATGCCTCCTGTGTATACTCAATGACAGGACCTGCAGGAGGATATACCCAAGGGGGTTTTGGTGTGCGTGGTGGGCATGGCACACGGTTGGGATTTGTCCTGGCTCCTTCTCTATCTTGTGGCATCCCATGACCAACACCCTAGTTGCCTAAGAGATCGAAGTAGTTAACATGTTTCCTTAGGATGAATTCTGCATACAACTTCCTAAGGAAATAAAATGGGATGTCCCTATTCCCATGGGGGTCTTCATAGAATACCATATACCAATGATCCATCCAATTAGCCTTTATATTTGGTTCAATGCAACAGTCTATGGAAATGTGTGCTCAACTGGTGGGTGGAACCAATCCGGTGCTGGAGTCACAGAATAATGAAAATAACTGGTCTTTAGTAATTTTAAGGGCTTTGATGTCTTTCTCAAATGACCCCCCCCTCTAATGGATGAGCTAAGGCGCCTCAATGATGCCAAGCGTGCAATAATCTGTGTGTTTCTATCTTGTTCCCCCTCTGGGTCTGGGTTTGGTTGTGGGTTAGGTTGTTGTGGGTTATTAGAGGGTGGGTTTTCCACATTCTGTTGTTCATTTGTGTTGTCTGTTAATATTTAAACATAAAATTGCAAGTTAATTTACTTAGAATCATTATTTGATTGTTCACATTCAATTATTTTTTTAAATTTGTTCAAAATAGTTATAAAAACAAAGAAATTATGAAAAAAATTAAAGAATGGAAGGTTAAATGAAAAGGATTGAACTAGCATAAATACCTACCATTGGAGCAATCCACCTTGGCTCCATCTCGAACTCGGCCTCGACCTCGAAAAGGTAAAACCCAAATCGCGCCTGCAGTTTTTCGCTCCTCCATTTTTTCACTCCTGCGTTGTTTCGCTATCCCGATGCTGTTAAAATGAGCTCGCGGCCTCTGTTTTATTTTTTTTTCTACTTTTGAATATCGCACTTGCGATATACTTCTTTTGTGGTCCCCTTACAAAAAAATAACATGTTTTACAAAAAAATGCCTTTCAACTTCTTGAGGGTCTCCCCCCCACTTGTTCTATCCAATATTTCATTGATTTAATTTTTGGTGCATCCATACAAATGCTTTTTCTTACCAATTATCTCCACATAAAGTTATTGAATTAGAACATAAGATTAATCCCTTGTGGGATCTGGCCATATCCAACCTAGTTCTTCCCCTAATGGCTCCTTTTCCTTCATTATTCCAAAAGCATAGAAGTGGTTCCCTGTCAAAGATTCTCGTGCTCTTAATAATATCACTACAAAAAATTGCTATCCCTTGTCACAGTATGATGATTTTCAATGGTAACAAATTCTTTACCAAGATGAAATTGTTGAATGGGATAACATCATTAGGTTTGCATGAGTTCCAGTGACACCTATAAGATTGATTTAAGACTAAGTTTCTTCTACATCCAAGGATTTTCATTGTGATATATCTTGAAAAAAATATCATTTTTAGTAAAACATAGGAAGAGAACCTATGTGTGCACTTGGTACTAAAGCTGCTTGGAACTCACAAATTGCAGGTTACTCACAAAAAGTATTATATTGGGAAACCTCCATTCACTATCTAGAACTTCTTATTGATAAAATTGGAATAGGTGTTCATCTTGCCAATGTACAAGCTCTTGTTAACTGACTTATCCCCTCATTGTTATTGCTTGAAAAAGTATTTATCGGTGGCCTAAATTTTTATCAACATTTTACTACTCATTTATCTCACATTTAATACCCCCTACATCAACTCTCTAATCCACTTGTGTTTTCCTAACAAAGTTAATGGATGAGAGTTCTTGGAACTCAAACACTACATTGTATTTGAAATTGGTTTTGCACCTTTTGGATTCGCAATATCCCTTTGAGATTGAGACAAATGATTCACACTATGCTACTAGTGCCATATTAAAATGGGTTGGTCATCCCACGAACTATCATTCCAAGACTTTAACAAATGCCAATCTAAAGTACAACATGTATGACAAAGAATTTTGAGATCTAGCGAAGGCCTTGAAGCAATGGTGCCATTATGTTTTGGATAAGGAAAACAATTTTTGTACTAATAATCATCCCTTAATCTTTTGAATTCATAGTCTAAGAGTTAAGAACAATTCCATATCAAACATGCCTCCTACCTACAATAGTTTCACGTGGTCTTTAAATATAAGAAAGGGAGTTCAAATTACGCGACAAATGTGTTGAGTTTCCCTCCAACTCAACCAATGCACATTTTGGATGTTCCTTGAGTTGCCTATGAAGCTTGGAACAACTATATACTACTAGTAATTTCTTTGGGTTAGTTTGGCAGGCCTTTCATCATCCCAACCAAATTAATTTGTATTTGGGAGGGTTGGATGTTTATGCATAATTAAATTTTCCTACCCAACACTCTAGGCTCCTTAGTTTTGATTTGGGAAGCTCATGCCTCTTGATATGGTGGACAATTTGGCCCACTTAAGATGTGTTGATAGGGAAAAATGACCCTTCATCAACAAGGATAGAGTGTCCAATCGGAGGTCCCAATTAGAACCTCTTTCATTTGTGATGGCACTTTTGACTACTATGTGAACCCAATTGTCGTTTGGATGTGTACGCTTTTTTGTGATTTTATTCTATTTTAAGACCCTATTATGTAGATATATTTATAGATGTAGAATGCATTTCTACCTAACTTATCCTAGCCATGAGCTATTCTTACAATTAAGCTAAGAATGAGCATGAACCACATTAAATTTCATATGGAATAAATTCATATACATATGCAACCATATGATTCACTTAATATTAATAGAGTGAAAATAGATGTAGATAAATCAACAACCAAATACATTACTAAAGTCCCTCTCTCATTCTGGTACAAACACTTAAACAAGATTAAAATATCAATTGCCTCAGAGAACTCGCAAGTGTGGGTTTTCTATGTGTAAATGAATCCCCTAAAGAACAACCTACTATGATTGACATTGTGGGTGTACTCCAAAAACATACGAGAGGTCCATTTCTAAGAGTTGTTGGCATTCCGATAAAGCATAACACATTTGTTGGGTAGTTCTAAAAAATGCATATGCGATATATTGCATATGCATTTGCTAAATGTTGCATATCGCACTTGCGATATATCGCATATGCATTTTGGAAATGTTACATATCGCATATGCAATATATCGCATATGTGATATATCACATATGCGATATTTAACATTACAAAACGCATATGCGATATATTGCATATGCGATATACATTTCCACGAACCTTAGCCTTGTGTTTGGGCTTGGGTTATTCCGAATGTACCATCAATAACGCATATGCATTCTTGATTTGCACTTCGGAAGT
>LPNX011060170.1:0-26507 GCA_001517045.1 Pseudotsuga menziesii | reverse complement strand
CGGGATTGCTTGGGATGATTTCTATTTTATGGATCAAGCGTGATTGACTTCATTCTACCATTGCATCTAAAAGGTCCCTCAACTTCTTGCACACACCCCTATATATATCTCTTTGAACATATCATTAATATTTTAAAATCTAATTTAAAAAATAATTTATTAAAATTAACAATAATAAAAATTCAATTTCAACTCTAATTAATTAAAATAATAAAAATACAAATTTAAAATTATAATGAGATTTTAAAAATTACAATCAAATAAAAGTGAAAAGAAACCCAAATTTTTAGTTATAAAATTGAATATTTTGCATAGGTGCAATAATTCCATGAGAATGAACTTAAACTTTGACAAATAATTTCTACATGGCGAGGTCAGTCCTCGGCTGCTTGCTGGTGAATTGTATGCCTATTAGTGGGTTCAATCCTCACTCCATCTATAAGAAGTCCATATTTCCAAAAGCCAGTTTCATATTCTTCCATACAAAAATCTACATGAGGAGATGAGTTATCATAACTTCCATCTCCTTTCACTGTGAATTTCCCTACAACCAGGTGCAGCCATCCATTATCATCATAACGATCCGCATCTTCCTCTCGCAGCCATCCATAGTCATGAATATCTTGATATCTCAGCGTTAAGTCCCGGGTCCTTTCAAGCACTTGTCCGTCTGGTGTTGTAACTGAAAACTTAACTGGCGTTTCTTCCCAGACCCGGTAGGGTTTTCGAAATTTAAGGATAAACACCACTCTGTACTCCGTATTCTGAGACAATAGCTTGCAATCTATTCGACCCTAGACCTCTAACCAGGAAACCCTAAGTAACTCTGCAACCTCCTTAAATCTACATAACAATTACAATGGTAACAAACCCAATTAGATTTCCTTCAGTTGAAGGCAGCATAGAAGAGCTCTTTCAATGCTTTGAAAGTTAAACAAATAAAATAAGGAAAACTAAATCAAACCTGGAGTCCTCTCGAGAAACCCAATGCTAATAACGATTGTTGTCACCCCAAGTAATACTTAAGTCTCTTGCAGATAACATGTAACCCACTTTCGCTGTGGATCGCTCCAGCCAAAACATCTGTTGTACAGTCAAAATATGAATAAGATTGATAAACAAAAGAATGAATGGCCTTATGACAAATCTGGTAAACAAAACACAGAATATAAGGGTCATCTGAATACCTTTGTTCCCCCGTCTATCATAATTGAATTGCAGAGATGAAAGTAAAGTTCTTTCGTTGATGAGAATGCGATGGGGGAGACGGCCCTGGATAGTATTTGGTCCTGCAATTGTTGGGGGAGGAAATTGCTAGACACATCATTGGATTCAGCGGCAGACGCCAACTCTTTGGAGAGCGCTGAAAGTCTCCAAATGTGGTGTGGAGTAGTGTGGCTGAGGATCTCACATACTAGGTGTTCCGGAAACTCGAGAGTTGCATTCTTGGGCTCAGGCTCAGTATCCCGCCGAGGCATTGGTATTCATGCAATTAAGACACTAATGACAACACTGTTGGCTGGCTGCAGATGAAATTAAGACACTAGTGACAACACTGCCTGGCTGTAGATGAAATTAAGACACTAGTAGTAGGGACAACACTGCCTGCGATGCAAATGAAAGGCAAATCGAAAGACGTAAAGTCAAGGAGGGCAGGTAAATATGGAGTAAGCTACCAACGCAACGATTTTTCCCGGTGGCAATCGTCGCGCCAGCTATTCGACCACCGACGACCCCTCCTCTCCATTGCCGGCCACCCATTCTCCCCACCCCATTCACCAACTCCTTCCATCGCTGTCGCCGTGGCCATCTCCATCCATCCAATTAATTTGCCACCAACCTCTACCTCCCTGCACATTTCAAACAACCATCCCGCCTGCCCAAGCCCTGTGTTTTCAATGTTAATACAGCAAAGCTGATATTAGTTGCCTATGCTAATGAAGGGCCCGTCACAGGTGCTTATTTGAAAATCCGAGAAATTCAGCTGGACATTGGAAATGTGGGCAGAGATGGATTGCCAGGAGATGTTGTCGTGTAGAATGTATGGATCTATGTAGATCCATATCTAAGACAACTTATGAAGGAAACTAATGATGGCCTCTATTTACAAAGTTTTGAGCTGAACCAGGTTTGTTTGGCTATCATTTTGAATATTTTCTTGCCCACTGTCTGTATTTCAATAGTCGCTACAAGTTTTTTGTTGCTGCTTGTGCAGGTGATTCGATCTGGTTCAGTAGGGAAGGTAGTGGCATCTTCTAATCTGGAGTTTGAAGTGGGCGATATCGTTTTCGGGATATTTGAAGTCTCTGAGTACGTTATTGTTCAAGGAGGGGTTCTCAGAAAAATTGACACGAATGCTGCTATACCGTCCGATTATTTGGGGCTTTTGGGTAGGATTTGAATACCAAAATTTGGGTCAGATTGATTGCTATAGATAGCCATTCTTTAATTTGAAATTGAAGTTGAAGTTAGCTTGATCCTCCAAAAACACAAATAAATTTCTAGACAAGTTACACACATTGGTCTATGTTGTTGGATGATATGCAATGTTACCCTGAATGGACATACAAAATATGTGCCCTATAATGGAAGTCTTTCTTGAAAGGTTTTTCTCTGAACGGTACGGCTCCGCTAACGGTGACTGTTTATTGGGAAAATCAAGCTTTCGCTTCTATTTTTTAAGCCAGGTGTATTAAAGTGATGTGTATTTTAATTTTCATGATGTGGTAGGGATGCCCGCCTTGACTGCATGGGCTGGTTTCACGATCCTTTGAAACCCTAATCCTGGGGATGAAGTATTCATCTCGGCAGCAGCAGGTTCAGTGGGTATGCTTGTTGGGTAGCTTGCCAAAATCAAAGGGTGCCGCATTGTTGGTAGCGCAGGTAGCGACCAGAAGGTGCTTCCTCCTCCCTGTTTTATAGGATTTATAGGAAACATGCATCCAAAATGTGGCTTAATCAAAATCCCAACTGAGGGAATGCAAGTCATATTTATGTTCAGGAAACCTTAACTTTGCAGCATGAGGGTTTATTGTGAGGGTTTATTGTATTAACATTGAGCACTATTTAGTCCCTCTATATTTAGTCTAAGGTGCTAACAGGCCTGTATCGGCATGCCATTGTTCCAAACAATGGACCTTATGGATGGGGAGGATCACAATGCATACAGTATTCCACTAATTCAATATGTTTATAGTCACAATCCAAGGCAATGGTGTGAGATCATGTAGACGAGACAATTCACATGAGATTTGTGAGTTTTACTATTGATGTTTTGTTGGAGGAAAATGGTGTGAGTTTCACTTTATTTCATTGATGTTTAAGCACTCGGAATTCCATTTGAATGTGGTAAATATTATGTGAACGATTTTGATATTCGACATATTTGTTGAAACTTCTAGTTTTGAATTTTTAATGCTTGTTTTGTGAATTATTTGTCTTGTGCCCAAAGTTAGATATTTAATTTTGTATTACAATACTGTAGAAACCAAATGAATATAGGTGTTATGCATTCATGTTGCTGCATATAACTATACCTACAAATACATAAGGTTGAAGGGATTTAAACAACGAGTGAGAGAGGGAGGAAACAAGAAGTCTTCTTGGCATGTAAGTTCTTTTGTTTTGATTTCAATTGGGAATGACTCAATTGAATTTTTTAGATATTTTGGCTTAGAGATAACAATTTCAAATTCAAACTATATACAAGCTAAGCAACTGAAAGGTTTCAGAAAATTTTGTGTTTTATTATATTTTTGGCATTTTGTTCTCAACTTATTTTCCTTAATTTCCTTTTCTAGCCTTCCCTTATTTCTGTTTTCCAACCCCATACATAAAACTTTGTTATGTAATCTACCTATGTTTGAAGTTTACTTGATTGCAATGAAAGTATAAACATTAATACAAGATATCAATTCAAATTCAAGCTAAATACAAGCCAAGCATGAGCTAAAAGGTTTTAGAAAATTGTGTGTTTTATTATAATTTTGGCATCTTTGTTTACTTATCTTTTCCCGACTTTAAAATATGACATTTTGATGTAATCTTCCCTCTATTTGAATTTTACATGAATGCAATAATAAAATTGATATAGAAACTGCCTTTAAAATCATGTAGTCTATAAGCAATATTCAGAAAATGGATTGAGTTCAAAGCATCCTCATCCGCTTTAAACCTTATTGGTGGAGCAATAATTCTGACATTATCCTAGAAACAACTGAGTGCAACCTATTGACATATGCATTCCTCTTGTGTAGTTGAATCAAATGGATAGAATTTATATTGAAGAATAAATTCAATTACATTTTTAGTTTCAATTGAAATGAGGCGATTCAAGAATCTCTATAAACTTATTTCTGTCCAGGCACTCCCGGTGACCAAAAACCCCAAGAAGCCATGAATACGCAATACAAGTGGTGAATTCAGAAGAAAAGTTGATTCGATTTGGCATTCAAATCAGATGGATTAAGGAATTATAAGGAATAGTGACAACAACCAAAGATAGTAATGCTAATACTTGCTCCTCTACCATAAAATTCTAAACACTTGATTAGTTTATCATTTCTCAAAATTCTAATGTAATTTATTTATTCCTCAAATAATCTGCATTAGTGAACTGGGATGAGAAATAATTCAGACAAAACAATCAATGACTTTTATCCTTATTATTAGATACAATATAAAAATTTGTAAGACGATGCAACATTGATATTATGTTATAATTTCATTGGCAGGAGTAGCGACAGAGATTCTAGTTGTGCACTTAAACATTTTATTTTCTTCCCACGATATCAAGTCTTGAAACTTTAGTTATATGATCAGTTTATCTCCATACAGTTACATGCCTGCCAATCCAAGTCTACATCATATGACAGCTATCTTCTGAAAGCATAAACCTTTTCAATATGTTTGTTTCCAGCAAATTTGTAACATGGAAAAGTGGCAACTGTAATTGTTAATTTATTAGTGGGCTAAGAGAATTTAGACCTTTCACCCAACTTATTCTGTTTATTAATTAATTGTTTTTCAATACAAAATACAGAGTGAAATTGACATCTCAAGGTTTTCCAATAAAAGGTTTTATAGTAAAATAAATTGCCTATTGAAACCAATGTTTCCTTACATCTCAAGGTTTTCCAGTAAAAGGTTTTCTAGTAAAATAATTTTTTGATTGAAACCAACGTTTCCTTTCACCCAACCTATTCTGTTTAGTAATTAATTGTTTTTCAATACAAAATACAGAGTCAAATTGACATCTCAAGGTTTTCCAGTAAAAGGTTTTCTAGTAAAAGAAATTGCTGATTGAAACCAATGTTTTAGAACTTGCAGTAAATTCAAAGCATGGATTAATCTTGTATTAATGTAATTTTGTTGGGCCAAATGCAGAAACAACAAAATTTTCCATGGAAAAAAGTAACCTAACATAATAAACTTAAGATTAAAATATCCAATATACTTCCTTGTAGTAAAGTTATCTTCTATTTACTATTTACTTTTTTTTTAAAACTTTTGTACGGTGGTTCACCATTTGTTAGAGGGCTACTCCACCTGCGATTTCAACATGAGAATCAAGATTGCACAATTCACTCATCCATTACATAGGGGCTCAACAAGAGAAAACATGTCACTTATAAGAATTGAACCTGGGTGGGGAGGGTAACATCCATTCCTCCCAACAACCCAAACTACAACCAATGGACCTCTTTTTACTATTTACGTAATACGACTATGTGCCCTCTTTTTGCTCTCATTACTTCCAGCAATGCAATGCTCTCCTTATCTTTGGATGTTAATGTAATTTTGTTACATTAATTATTTGTCAGCTTGGTACTAGTATGGATGTTGATATAAGATTGTTAGTCTTGTTATTTTGTCAAAAAAATTTGAAACAAGGTCTTTGAAAGAAAATTCATCATGGTCTCTAGCTGGAGTGCTTTATCAAAATAGAACACTTTTTAACATTTTTTTCCACATTGTATAAGGTACAAACAAGGCCTTCGTTCATTGGTAAGATATATATAAGGAGTATTGAGTTGTTGATTAGAGTTTTATTTTGTAATTTGAATTTGCTCAATCCCTATTCACAATTCTCTCGAGATACTATAGCCCCAAAATTCACAGCCATATAAGATAATAGTAATAACTGGAAATACAACATAATTATTACAAGCCTTTAATCACCACTTAGGCATTGTTTTCTTTTTGCTATTTTTCCTACTTCCATTCCTCACTTCAATGTTTACCTCTTCTTTTCTTCAACAACTCCTTCTATTTCTTTGGATGCCCTTTATTCTAAAAAGTAAATTCTTTTTTTATTCTTGAATTTCTTTTAATTCTTTTTTAACTACTTTCTAAGTTCGTTTCTTTTTTATTGAAAAATGTTAACTAAATGAACTTCTACCAAAGGGTAAATAATGTTCCCAGCATCCAACCCTAGATACCATGGCTTCTTTAGTGAGACCTTCTAATATGTTCTTTTACAATTTGTACATTTGTTTATTCCATGAAAATCAAAATTTATTAATTACAATATCAAGCCATGTCCCTCCCTGAGTATTTATAATCAAAATTGTAAATTTGGTTATTCCAATAATCAAAATTGTAAATTTGGTTATTCCAATTACTAAGTCTAACTAAATATTTACAAAAGAGTAACTTATAATTAAGTCTTGAGGCATTACAAAAACTAAACCAACAATTGATTTCATTTGTATTATAGAGGGATCATTAACATACATTCTAACAATAATATCTCAATCATTTCTATAAATCCCTAGAAATACCTTTAAGTAATCCATCATATAATATCATCATAAATTTAACCTTAATAATTTATCTATTTAAATACATATCTATACTAAACATAATCATTTACATAGTTTTAACGTCCGAAACATATTACAAAACAGACACAATGATAAAAACATACATACATAATGACTCACAAAATTCAAAGTGTAGGTATTAAAAGGTGTGTTGGTCACTGAAGTCTTTTTTGGAAAGCATCATCTACTTTGCAAAATTGGGATCTCACATGAAGTAATTGCATCGATACTATTCTTAACACACTTGAAGGTTTGTACCAATGCTTTTTTTTATAATCTTGCAAATGGGAGCTTGTGAGAGCTCGTGATAAGAGTGCATATGGACAACCAAAATACTTGTAAAATCCATTCAATCTTAGTTTTTTCTAGGATTGGATCAAGGCTATCATCAAAAGCATGGTGAAGGCACTTTTGGAAGTCTTTTAAGGGTTTGTTAGTGCACCACTTGCATTGGTTAAGCACTTGGATATTGATGTTTATAATAATGAGATGTTCAAAAGCATGTAGGAATTAGTAACTATGTGCCAACAAAAATAATGGGTTGGTGGAATTTTGTCTCACCAACATAGGTTTTTCTCTAATAATGACCATGGCTCGAATTTGAATCTCATATTGTTTAAAAAAATGTCAAATTTGATTCTCATATTACTTGACATAAAAAATGCTAAAATTATTTTTTACAAATAGAAAGTGTGATTTCTTTCCAACATCATTGTATTGAGGTATTATGAAGCATGGATAATTGAATATGCCTTTTTTCCATTGAGGGATGTCACACCATTTAAATACAGGAAAAAATCAAATTTGATTCTCATATTCTTAACATAAAAAATTGTTAAAATTATTTTTACAAATAAAAGATGTAGTTTATTCCTAATACAATGGCATTAAGGTATTATGTCAATGATGATATCAACGACACCACTCAAATGAGAGCTCATGAAACTGTAGTCATTACAATGTTATTTGTAGATAAAGTAAGTCTTAATGTCTAAGATATTAGCAACAAAACAAAATAGATAATGCATTTATATATTAACTAAGTAATGGTATAAACAAAACTATTTTAATAAAATTTCATAAATCGAAAGATAAAATCTATAAGTAAGACGTACAACAATTTGGAAGTTGCTTAGTACCTTCTAATTCCTAACAAGGGGACTTAAGGATACAAACAAAAACGATACTTACAGACATAATTAATGTAAATAGCCATAAATATTTACTAACTTGATACTCTATTTTGGTTATTTTTTAAATTCGTTTAGCATTATCTTTAATGCTTCTTAATTTGTATAAAGCTCTTATATGGAAGAGAATCTTATACTAGAGCCAAGTTGGATATGTTCTCGTTTTGGAGATAAGTTATATAAATCTATATCGCTCCTTGTAATTTATGTAAACTAATTAATGGCAGAGCATTGAGTATTAGATTATTACAAGGAAATTTTCATGGGATTTATTAAGGGTTATGACTCCAACATTTTTTTGTTTAAGTTGAATGTAGGATTAGGAATATCGTGTTTGGTTGTAATTTACTACATAATAATATTTTGATGAATGAAAGGAATAGCGAGGGTGGCTGAAGACAGACTAGACCACTAAAAAGAGCACCCCAACAAGAAGTTCGGATTTAGCTGAATAAAGAGAAAGAGCATATACCCTTGTTCTTGAATTTCTTTTAATTTTTTTTAACTAATTTCTAAGTTCGTTTCTTTTTTATTGAAAAATGTTAACTAAATGAACTTCTAAAGATGCATTAGCTAAGATTCCTACATTAATTAGCTAAGATGCATTAGGAACCCTTCCCTTGTTGGAACTCTGCCCCAGTTGGAAATCTTCCTAGCTGGAACTCTGCCCCGGCTGGAACTCTGCTCCGACTAGAACTCTGCCCTGGTGGAACTTTACCCTGACTGAAAACCTGCCCCTAAAATTGCATGTTTGCATTGTTGAACTTGCCTTATTTGCAAAGGCCATCTATAAGTACACTGTATGTGACAACATTGGGGCTAACAACTGTTAAAGTTCATGTAGATGTGAGACCCAGCCATGGCAGAGTTCCAGCCGGGGCAGAGTTCTAGCTGGGGCAGGGTTCCAGCCGAGGCAAAGTTCTAGCCAAGGTAGAGTTCCATGTGGGGAAAAGTTCCAGCTGTGCAGAGTTCCATTCAAGGAAAAGATCCAGGCATAGCAGAGTTCTTATGGCTCATCCACCACAATCTCTCTTCACTACCCATCAGTGAAATAGGACTCGTTTCATTCGGAGAAAGAGACAACGTCATTCATCAAGTCTGGGAGAGCTGTAAGGGATGAGAATTGCAAACACGGTTTGGGGAGATATTTCTTGTTCTTGCTGATGCAGAAGGAGTAGGTCATCCACTCCATCTTATTGAGGTAGGGCTTGAATAAGCTCTTTCATGAACAGTTGGTTGATGTTTTGTTACTCCCAATTTTGCATGGAGCTGACAAAGGAAATTTCTTGACTTTTGTTTTTGATGAAGCTGCTCTATGCCCTGTTTTCATCAATGTATGAGTTTTGATTGATACTGGGAAATGAAAAGCTCTGCTTATTGACATCAGTTTTGATATGTAAAGCATGGAGCTACTCTAAGTCCCTTGATTTCCTCCCTCAACCTTGATCAAGGGATCGAGAACCATTCTTGGTGCACAAATACTCATTATGGTGCCTTGTCATGACCTTTGAGCCATAAGATCTTTTCCCTGCTTGGAACTCTGCCCCAACTAGAACTCTGCCTCGATTGGAACTTTGCTGCGCATGGAACTCTACCCCGCCTGGAACTGTGCTCCGACTGGAACTCTACCACGGTTGGAAATTTTCCCTACCTAAAACTATGCTCGCCTGGAACTCTACCCCGGCTAGAACTCTGCCCCAGCTGGAACTCTGTCCTAATTCGAACTTTGCCCCACCTGAAACCATGTCCGACTCGAACTCTTCCTCGGTTGGAACTCTGACCTAGCTAGAAATATACCCCGCATGGAACTCTGCCCCATCTGGAACTCTGCCCTGCATGGATCTTTGCCCAGACTAGAACTTTTCCTCGCATGGAACTCTGCCTCGGATGGAACTCTGCCCTGCCGAAACTCTGCCCCGCCGGAACTCTACCACGCCTAGAAATTTGTCCCAACTTGAAGTTTTCCCCTAGCTGGAACTCTGCCCCGGCTGGAACTCTGTCCTAACTGGAACTTTGCCACACCTAAAACCATGTCCGACTTGAACTCTGCCTCGGTTGGAACTCTGACCCGGTTGGAAATCTACCCCGCATGGAACTCTACCTCGTCTGGAACTCTGCCTTGCATGGATCTTTGCCCCGATTGGAACTTTGCCTCGTATGGAACTCTTACCTGGCTAGAAATTTGACTCGGATGGAACTCTACCCCAACGGAACTCTGCCGCACCTAGAAATTTGTCTCGACTGGAAGTTTTCCCCTAGCTGGAAATCTGCCTCGGTTGGAACTTTTCCTCGGCTGGAACTCCGCCCCAGCTGGAACTATGCCTTGTATGGAAATTTACCCCGGCTGGAACTATTTGTCTTGCAGAACCCATCTAATAGGTATTATACGTAGGAAGATTAGGAGCTTGTTGTTTGCTCATCATTTGGATGAAAAGCTTGACCTCAACCTCAATGGTGGTATTTCTGCCCTGGCTGGAACTTTGCAAACACACGTATTTGATGGCATACTGGAAATGCTTGAGTTTCTATTTTGTAAATTTCTTCTTGGTATCTGGTTGACCTATGTGGTTCATTGATCTCTATCTTGTTTCACTTATATGGTGGTTTGAAACCTCGTTCATGGCAAAATATACAAGGCTTAAGTCCTTTATTTTTTTCTCTATATCTGTGAGGCATATAGTTTCCATGGATTGGTCATGATATCATAACCATATTTTACTTTAGATAACAATATAGTTTCCAGCCAAGGGTAGAGTTCCAGTTGGAGCAGAGTTCCAGCGGGGCAAAGTTATAGTCGGGGCAAAGTTCCAGCCGGGGCAAGGTTCCAGCGGGGGCAGAGTTCCAATCAAGGCAGGGTTCCTGTGAGGGACAATGTGCCCCGGTTGGAACTCTACCCTCGGCTGGAACTCCTCCCTAGGCTAGAAATTTGCTTTCGGCTAGAACTGTGCCTCGGTTGGAACTATGCTCTAGCTAAAAAATTTCCCTGGCTAGAACTGTGCCTCAGTTGGAACTGTGCCCTGACTGGAACTTTTCCCATCCAAAATTACCAACATAAAACTGTGAAGATTCCAAATATCTAAATATATGCTAGCTCAATAACTCTCTATAGGAAGTACGTTCAACAATGTATAAACTTTATTGGAATGAACTCTTACCTGACAAGAACCTTTCCCTTGTTGGAACCCTACCCTTATTGCAACTCTGCCCTTGTGGGAACTCTTCCCTAGCTGGAACTACGCCCCGGTTGGAACTGTGCCCTGGCTAGAACTCTGCCTCAACTGGAACTCCGCCTCAGCTTGAACCTCGCCTTGGTTGGAAATCTGCCTCTTCAAAGTGCTTGGACCCAATCCCAGTGGGAACACTACTAAAATATTATCTCAGCTAAACCCTAGTGAAAACGTTGTGCTTTAGGAGTGCTAGCTTGTGTGGAAAAGTTCTAGCCAAGGCAAAGTTCTAGTGGGTAGAGTTCCAGTGGGAAAAGTTCCAAGGCAAAGTTCTAGTGGGCAAAGTTCCAGTGGGCAGAGTTCCAGGCGAGTCCCGTTTCTCATCCTTTGTTCGTCTTCGGGCTCCAAGTAGCAGCTTTCTGACTCTAATGGCAAACAATCTAGGAAATCTGGACATCATCGAAATTGAATCCACTATGGAAGATATCAAAATCCATCTCCATAGGGTTTATGAAATAGTGGGCATTGGTGTCAAGGAGAATAGAGTGGTTGCGTCCGACGTTAGATTCCTAGCAAACCAAATGGGCTACCATGAGTCCCTAGCTGGAACTACGCCCCGGTTGGAACTGTGCCCTGGTTGGAACTCTTCCCTGACTCGAACTCTGCCTCAGCTTGAACCTCGCCTTGGTTGGAACTCTGCCTCTTCAAAGTGCTTGGATTCTTTATGATACTCTTCTTATGTTGGATGTTTCCTGTAATTGAACTAGTGTTCATTACAATGTCTTCAAAATATTTTTTTATCTATATGGATTCTTTATGTTATCCTTCTTATGTTGGATGTTTCCTGTAACTGAACTAGTGTTCATTACAATGTCTTCAAAGGTGTTGCATTTATTTGTTACATTCTACATTGTCATTCCTCTTTTTGTGCAGGAAATACTTTTCTATTTTCCTAGGTTATTGGATGAACATATTTGGATACCTCTTTGGCCTGTTTCTTATTGCAGGTAGATAGCTTTGTTAAAATTTATCCTGGGGTTGCTCATGGCTGGATTATAAGATACGATGAGAATGATGAAGTTGCCTTAAAGAATGTTGAAGAGGCTCATGACAAAATGCTAGAATGGTTGAATAAATACCTGAAGTGATAAAAGACATCTATGTATTAGAAATATATTGATGTTCATTGTCTCGATGAGATCTCTTTTATTTATTACTACAAAATAACTTGATGGATATATGCATGTCACTCATAAACCAGTTGTTTAGGAAAAATCTTTCTATAACACGCAATTCATCAAAAATAATTTGTCTCGCATACTTGTACTCAACCTATAGGAGTTTATACTACATATTCCACCTTTGGCTTCCAATACAGTACATAACCAAATCTCCTCCACTTTGTAAGTTTGTAGCATAACTTCCAAATAAACCAGAGACTATGAGGAAAAAGATACACATTATCTGTTCTCATATGCAGGAGACAGACTTGTAAACCTAGGATTTCTCTGTATAAAATACAAAAATAGAATAACAAGAAGACTCAAACACATACCTACCAAATATGCCCTGGTTGGAACTCTGCCCTTAGCTGGAACTCTGCCCTAGGCTGGAACTCTGCCCTAGGCTAGAACTCTACCCTTAGCTGAAACAGAGCACGCTATTGAGTTCAACCTCATTAAAGTTTCCACAATGGGGTGCCCCTATCAATATGACCATTTTTAGAAGTTTGAGATTGAAAGACTTATAGAGGATATTTTGGAAGTTGGGGTCATAACTTCAATTATATTCCCTTATGTTTCCCTAGAGATCTTGGCAAGGAAATAAGATGGATATTACCACCTCAATATTAGTTTTAGGGAACTTAAATGGGTCATCATCAAGAATAATATCCCCATGCCTTGTAATGATGATTTGATGGGTGAACTCATGCATGGCTGGAACTTTGACCCAGCTGGAAGTCTGCCCCCGCTGGAACTCTGCCCTGGCCATGCATGCCCTGGATAGAGGGAGTTGCGACTTTTCCTCGGCTGGAACTCTGCCCTGGGTAGAGTTCCAGCTGGGTCAAAGTTCCAGTTGGGCAGAGTTCCAACCGGGGTAGAGTTCCAGCCAAGGAAAAGTTCCAACAAGGGCAGGGTTCCATCAAGGGTAGGGTTCCAACAAGCGGGGTAGATTTCCAGCGGGGCAGATTTCTAGCCCGGGCAGAGTTCCAACCGGGGCAGAGTTCCAATCAGGGCAGAGTTCCAATCAGGGCAGGGTTCCTGTGAGGGACAATGTGCCCCGGCTAGAACTCTGCCCTCTGCTAGAACTCTGCTTTCGGATGGAACTCTGCCCCAGTTGGAACTATGCTCTATCTGAAACTTTTCCCTAGCTGGAATTGTGCCCCGGTTGGAACTCTGCCCCTACTCGAACTTTTCCCATCCAAAATTACCAACGTAGAACTGTGAAGAACCTGCAATGATTTGTGTTGAGAAAATGCACGAACTCCATATCCCGTGATTAGCTCACAGCCTATGACATTGATTTCCTTGAGATTTTCGATAGTATTAAGCCATCAAATATTGTTCCCAGCTAACAGGTAGAGGAGATAAGCCTGCAAGTTCTGAAACCAAAAAATAGTAAGTAGCAGCAGGAGTTAATTGGTACTAAGAACAAAATACTAACATATTGTATGAGTAAGACTCATAATTATTATGGACATCACACAGATAACAACCGCAAGCTAAACGGTCATCAAGTTAAAAAAGTGACCACAATACATTGCACTGAAACTGTTGGTAGCAATGTTGGTAGTATTGTTTGTACCAGAGTGAAGGAGGATGCTATCATAGGGCACTTGAACCCCAAAACTAGAGTGATGAAGGAGGCAAGGCAAGATCACATCAATGTAGGGACTTTCTCTCCAAAACCAAAAACCAGCTTTCAGATTTAAAAAACTCCAAAACTAAATTCTTTTAGGATATGAGATTGACAAAACTAAATTTCATTAGGATATGAGACTGACAGAGCTAAATTCCATTAGGATATGAGATTGACAAGTTCTTGATGCCACAATTTTAGCAAAAGAGAGCCACACCTAGCCTTGCATCCTTAAAGCAGTTCCCGATCCATTTGGAGATAGCTGCTTCTCATGGGAGTAAAGATGTCATTGACACTAACACAAAGACCTCATCGCCACAACAACATTAGGGCAAATGTTTTTTGTTGGACATTTCATGGAAAAGTTTCATACCCTCCTCAAACTTTGCTTCTTTGCCAAGACCATCAACAATTACACTGCATGTGACAACATTAGGCCATACTATTTTGTTGGACATTTCAAACAAAACTCCATGCATTGTCGAACGTATTGAGCTAGCGAATATTTAGATATTTGGATTCTCAAGGAGGTAGAGTTCCAGCCAGGGGCAAGGTTCCAATCGGGTATATCTCCAGCAGGGCGGAGTTCCTGTCAGAGAAAAGTTCCAGCAGGGCAAAGTTCCAACCAGGGCTTAGTTCCAGCTGGGACAGAGTTCCAACCAGGGCAGAGTTTCACTCGGGGCAGAGTTCCAACTGGGGCACAATTATAGCCAGAGCATAGTTCCAACCGGGGCAGAGTTCCAACCGAGAGCAGAGTTCCAGCCTAGGGTGGAGTTCCAGCTAAGGGAAGAGTTCCAGCCGGGGCACATTGTCCCTCACAGGAACCCTGCCGCGATTGGAACTCTGCCTTGATTGGAACTCTTCCCCGGTTGGAACTCTTCCCGAGCTGGAACTCTGCCCCACTAGAACTCTACCCCTCTTGTTGGAACCCTACCCTTGATGGAAACCTGCCCTTGTTGAAATTTTTCCTTGGCTGGAACTCTGCCCCGGTTGGAACTCTGCCCAGCTGGAACTTTGACCCAGCTAGAACTCTGCCCAGGGTAGAGTTCCAGCCGGGGAAAAGTCACAACTCCCTCTAGCCAGGGCATGCATGGCCAGGGCAGAGCTGCAGCTGGGGCATGCATGTCGGAGCAGAGTTCCAGCTGGGTCAAAGTTCTAGCCATGCATGAGTTCACCCATCAAATCATCATTACAAGGCATGGGGATATTATTCTTGATGATGACCCATTTAAGTTCCCTATAACTAATATTGAGGTGGTAATATCCATCGTATTTCCTTGCCAAGATCTCTAGGGAAACATAAGGGAATATAATTGAAGTTATGACCCCAACTTCCAAAATATCCTCTACAAGTCTTTCAATCTCAAACTTCTAAAAATGGCCATATTGATAGGGGCACCCCATTGTGGAAACTTTAATGAGGTTGAACTCAATAGTATGCTCTGTTTCCTTGTTAAGTGGATGTTCTACAAGCATATCCTAGAAGGACACTTTAATTTTTATGAATTTAGAGAGGTTTGGACCATACATGTGTCGGGAAGGAATTTCCTTGGTATAATACAAGCAAACCATGAAACTAAAGTGGCCCTTCTTAAAATGTTTGGACATGTTTTGAGCCCATAGAGAAAATGTTTTTAAATACTAGTCCTTTGAGAATGAATTCACAACCATCTCAATGTAATAAGAGGAATTTATTTGTGGTTGGTGGAGTAGGTCAATAGAGAAATAAGCCATTAAGCACCCAAAAAAACACATGTCCCTCCAAATATGTGATAGTGAAGTCATCCTTAAGGATATAGTCAAGATTCCACAATAAGTTCCACCTTGTGCATCACAACTTCAAACTAAACATGTTATGCCTCAATATGTTAATGGGAAAACATTAAAAAGTATCTCACTAGAGGCCCAAATGCTTACTTTGTTTCTTATCAAGAATATTTAGTGCACTACCAAGGTTGACCATAACAATTACACTTTCGTTTTTATTCATGATTATCTAGTTCTTCATGGATAGTACCCTATACATTGTTGTATTCCAACTCAGATTAGTGCAATCATTTGATCATCAAAGCATTTGAGTATCACAGACATGATCCTTAAACCACGGTTGAGAGCATTTGCAACAAAGGTTTGATGGAGAGGGATTTGGGATTTGGGTTTTGGGTGGGTTTACAACTAAAGGCATTTATCTATGGTACTTCAAGGTTCCCGTCTTTCTTATTCTTCATATCATATATATATAGAACCCCAAGTATTTTTCTCCTTAAGGCTTCAACGTGACTTTGCTCATCTAACTATAGTAATGGATTTTTCAAAATAGTCAAGTTATTTTTAACTCAATCAAAGTGTTTGGATTTGGACTCAAAGGGCTAGAACTAAGGGCTAGAACTAAATGCACTCTTCCATAGTGAATTCCATCTATAAAAATTACACAAGTTGAACGTCATACGACTCATCCCACGTATTGTTTGCCTTTAGGTTAAGGCATCAACAAACTCGCTAAATTCCCCTCTAGGGATTTTAGCAATCTATCCAAATGTTATAGGGTCACATTTAGATTATCATCTTGGTCATGCATTTGTTGCACCTTGAATGCTAATTTGGTCTTCCTTAACCTAGTACAAACTGACACTTCATCATCAAAGTAATATTATGGGATCTTTATTTAGAGGTTGAAAGTGGGTCTAGAAGAGTTTCTTGGCAAGGCGAGACCAAAGGAGTGTTACCCTTCCTTTCCTGTAGGTTCAAACTGAGTTGTGAAATGAGGAATTAGGTTCTATGGGTTTTTTTCCTCACCCAATGCATAACTTGTTTTGCAAATTTCCACTTCCTTAGTCACATAAGATTAGGATATATCAATTGAGGTATATAGATAATTTTCCTCGAGATGCAAACAATGAAGTAATTCCTTTGGGATTTTTCTTTTGCTAGGCCTTGTTGGGAGTTTGTTTAGTTTGAGCATGTAGCCATTTTGCAAGGGAGGTTGCATTGGAGAGCAGTGTTATAAGGTGATCCTAGATATTTGGTCCACCTCTTTCTATGGTGTTTGTCACTACTTGAGGACTTGTTTGTGCTTTAGAAACTTCGATGCAATTGTGTTTTTGAAAATGAGATGAGCTCTTTGTTTGCATTTCTCAATCATGAAAGAAGGAGATTTGTATGCAGTGGTTCGCTAAAGGTTTTTTATTGATCAAAGATGGGAAGGGGTTGGATACAAGTGGCCATAAAGGTTTTATTGTTGTTTTAGTTTCTTGAGAAAAAATATGTAAACACCTTTGGAAATACCCTTCCCTTGCATTTCTTTTTCTTTGATGTGAATATTTTTTTGTAAATATGATATTTCACGAAAAGAAAAAGATTGAGACATAAACTTCGAACACATTTTTTATGGTGTTTCTTTTCCTTTTTAAATAAAACACTACAAGAACAAAAATCTACTTAAACTTAAAACCACTTGCAACAAGCATGTGAACAAACAAAAATCCACTTAAGTTGTAACAAAAACTTGCAACAATCATGAGACTTTGACAATTTTTAAAAACTCACATCAGCGTTCGCCATGATCAAGCATAAGATGCATAAGAGCTATAACAAAAAAAAGATAGATGTGCTTTTTCATTACTTTTTTTATAAATAAAAAACTACAAAAACAAAAATCCACTTAAACTCTAACAAAAACTTGCAACAATCATGTGAACAAACAATAAACACCATAAACTAGTTGTTTGTATTGATAAAATGATACATATGAGAGGAGGGTAATCTTCATAAAACCTATAGGAAGCAAAATCCCTAATAAAACTCAAACATAAGGCTTAGTCACCAATAAATTAATTAGACCCTTATTATAATTTGTTTTCAATGAACGTTGTATTTGAAATGCCATCAAACTCAGCAAAAAACTCAGTTTTCAAGGCTCTACATCCCTCGTGGTTTTAACCCCTGAGTTCAGCATGGCAACACTCCATATCAATCACTAGACCACAGCCTAATGAACTACGCTCTTATTAAATTAGAGATATATTTTTACAAAATCATGAGCTTATGCACAAATTGCCTATATGTAAAATATCATAGCTAATGTGGATGTTGTGGTTACATATACAACACTAATAGCAGTCATGTTGAAAACACGGGCACCATCTCTTCTGAAAATTCAATGTCTTTATAGATATACAAAATGCAGTAATGTTGAAAACACGGTCATCATCTCTTCTTAAAATTCAATATGTTTATAGATATAAAAAATGAGAGTGCAAATAGTACAAGGAAGATCGCTAAAACTGCAGCCACAACATCCAAGAAGTCACGTTGAAATCCAAAATAATCTTTCAAAAAGTCTTCAATTTGCTTGTTGAGGCTTGCCTTCAACACTGATTTTCTTTCTCAAATATCCATATTGAGAAGTCATGAGCCCATTCAAAGTCCACGATAAAGGGCAAATCCAATAGTACACATCCACCACCCTGGAAATTGCTGCAACAATTTTGCCCATGTATTTTTCATCAATGAAATAACCCTAAAAAAATATCCTCTTTGGAGTGCAAACACCCTAGTTTTCCATACAAAAAATATTTTACATATCTCTAGCTAGTTCAATATCATGGATTTAAGATTTAGTCCACTCACAGGTCTTGGTATGAGGAAGCCTGAAAAAAGATTGAAGATGTTATAAAATGCAAATGCAATTATAGCTGCAACTTGAGAATCTGGACTGATTTCCACTGTCATCATTCCGCAATAAGTGTAACAAAGAAGAGTGCAGAGAGTGACAAAGAGGTACCAAAAGAATTTATACCCAGACCAATGGAAACCCATCACTAAGTATGTAATAATTCCATATATAATTGTTTGGAAAAGAGTATATGAGAGTTCTACCACTACCTGCAGCAAATAGGAAGCCACAAGAAAATCTCGTCAAATATAATGGTCTTTCTGGTTTGTCAAACTAGTATAATTATTAGGGATCAACCATTTCAAAATATATTAGAACATGAACTACTCGTGACTTTAAGTCGAACAAATTTGTTGTGAGCTTCTACAGAAATTGAGAGATGCTCAAAATGTGCAAATTTAGAGAAAATAATTTAACAAAGACTATCAATATTTTTCAGGTTACTTTCAATAAGACCTTGGATTTCTTACCTGTGCTAAAGCATATACAATTGGAGAATACAACCTAGCTGCTTTTTCTCTATAGAAAACCTTGCGTTCAACATCAACAAAGGGTTGCACAGAGGAGGCATTATTTATTCCTATAAACAACATGGCAGCATACATGCCCCCCATCATCTTGAGCAGGTCTTCTTCGTCATTTCTGTTGCAAATAGTCCAAGAATGTAAATGCTCTTTATTTGCTTGCCAGTACAGAATTATGTGCAAATAGATGTAGAAAGAAATGGTTAGCGCAGATGTTTTTCACTATCAGGTAATCCAGCATTTAAAACTGAATGACCCTATTTAAGATAAATGCTAGATAGTATACCGAATAGATAAAGCATGCTCCAACCTGCAACAAATTAGCTTACATTTTCGTCCCTTGTTGCCAATAGATAATGCCAAAGAGCAATGCACTAAAAAAGGTGAAGGTTAAGCGCACTAAATTGTAACCAGGAATTCACCAATACGCCCAAATCTGTTTCCATAGGCAGGTTGTGAATTGTTTCCAAGCATTATGTGCATAGTCATCTGGAAAATAAAGGTCCTTGGTATCTGGGGATGGGGTACATAACTCCTTAACAAGTTCGTTGTTTTCCCTTAACAAAACGAGATTTATTAATCTCAGAAATCATTGAAAAATAAAGAATTCTACTGGTTTGTAAGAAGCTCAAAAAGGGCTTAGAAATCTATTGGTTCCAAGGGCTTCCCCTGTACTTACCAAAAAAGAGTTGACTCTTTGTAGATATGAGCAAAGTCTACACTAAGGCGCTGCTCTGCACCGGTAGAGGTGACCTCTAACATCCATGTTGCAGGATTATACTTGTCCTTAATATTTGGCACTCCTGGAATAGCCTGCAGAGGAAATTAAAGTAAAGCACTATTACTTACACTTCCCTTGAGGCTTGGTCTCTCGAGAAATAAGCCAATTGTATTTGGACATGGCCAAAACTGCATGGTAACAGGTCTTGATTTTCTATCTCAAAATACTTAATCATGTTTTCTGAATGGTGACCCAATGCACCAGAATAAATGATTTCACCTCCCCGTTTCATTAACAGTAACTGTAACCAGTCAAAAGTTCACCCAAGTGAGACAATGTAAATGCATCCGTCATCTCAAAAGGAATGCAATAGGATTTTCAATATTTTAGTAATGGTCCATATATTATATTAATCTACCTCATCAAATGCTTCAAAAATGTCAATACTCGACTGGTGAATAGTGCAAACTATGGTCCTTCCTGTGTCCACTATATTCCGCATTGCCCGCATTACTATAGCAGCAGCACGTGCATCTAAACTTGATGTGGGTTCATCCATGAATATGATAGAAGGATTTGTGACAAGCTCTACTACAATTCTCAATCTTTTGTGTTGCTCAATAGATAAACCATTAACACCAGGAATGCCCACTAGAGAATATTTCAGACCATCTAATTCAATCATCTCCATGACTTGACTTACAAAATTCTGTAAAAAGAAAAAATGTTAGCAAAGCAACCTTTGTTGCTATCGGAAACAGAAGAGAAAAAATAAAATAAAATGATGAAATTTAGGAATCTATCAACAGTAGCAAGATTGTGCTGAGGGACTCATTTGCAAAGGTCACCTTCTTGGCCTTTGAATCTATTTCAGGTGCAAGGCGCAACCAAGATGAAAAAAGCAACGATTCATGTACAGTAACTTGTGGAGAATGTATATCATTCTGCTCACAGTAACCTGATATTCGGGTAAATGAGCGTGCTGCAGATGCGCTGAAGAAGAGGCGGGAATTGGTTGTTTGAATTGTGAAGGCAGGTGGGGATAGCGACAGTGACTCGAACACGAACAGACGGAGGGAGACGATGGAGGATGTAACGGGGATCCGAGGCACAACGGAGAATTGGAAAATGGAGTGATGGAGACGTTGGTAAAACAGCGGACGTCCAACAGGGAGAAAGCGGTCGCCGGTGACCGGAATGCCGGCGCGACGATTGCCGCGGGGCAAAATCGTCGCGTCGGTAGCTTACTCCATTAAATATAGACACAAACGATGTGGATAGCGAAAAGGTTGTAAGTTGTAACGGTCTGGGGCAGTCTGGGGCCGACATGGATACCAATAAGGATGTAACCGTCTGGTATTTTATTGTTTTTTTCTTTTTCTTTTTGAGTGTCTATTTGTTTTTTAAATGTGATTTTAATTTTAATTATATTTGTTTTTTAAATGTGATTTTAATTTTTATTACAGAGATAGATTCAAGACTTTCAATTATTTTAAGTAATCTGAATTAGAAAATTTTCAACATGAAATTATCATTTTAATAATTTCAAGAGATTTTGACCCAAAAATAAACTATATTTAGTTTTTTCAAAAATTTAGGTTAACTTAAATAAATGATTTCTTTAATATAAATGATTTCACTTAGGTGGAAGTATTATATTCTGAATTTAGGAAAGATACTCCCAAAAGTTAATGACTCTATAAAATATATGTCATTATAAAATGAATATTAAATAATAATAATTAGATTAAAATTTTTAAGAATATTAAATCATAATAATTATATTAAAATTTTTAATTTTATTTATTTTAAACATGTTTTAATTGGAAATTTTCAACATAAAGTTATCATTTTGATAATTTCAACAGATTTTGACCCAAAAATAAGTTACATTTATTTTTTCAAAAATTTAGGTTAAGTTAAATAAATGATTTCTTTAATATAAAAGATTTCATTTAGGTGGAAGTTTTACATCATGAATTTAGGGAAAATACTCCCAAATGGTAATGACTCTATAAAATTTATGTGATTATAAAATGAATATTAAATAATAATAATCATATTAAAATTTTTAATTTTATTTATTTTAAAGATGTTTTAATTTATAAAGTAGTATTATATTTTTTATTCACAATTTACTTATTTTGTTTTGAAATTGACAAATTTGTGTAGACTAACAAATCTTTATGTCTAATTTAGTGTGCCATTCTTACTTCCCATACATAAGATAATATAACATGGGTTAGCACTGTTTTATTTTTTCCATTCTAGCTCTCTAGAGAAACCGAGACAATTTTGGAAATGCCTACCACTTGGTGAACCAACTGAAGTATGAAGAGACTCATAAATTCGATTATTTAAACTCTTGCAAAACAAAGGTGAATCGATGGTTTAGATTAAAGCCATGGTGAGATCAATGACTTAAAACCATTCCGCTGGCTGAAATGGTGTGAGCTTAGTGATGAAAGGGAAGAGAGGAATCTTATTCTGGTAATTGCAAAAGTGGCAATTGAAACTACTTTATATGGTAGCGGAAACCACTTTCGTAGTTGGTGCTTGAGGCCGATATGACCCAAATGTAGTAGAATCATAGTCCTTTGAGGGAAACAAATAAAGGGAGAGTAGTTACCATCCGGTCAAGAAGAAAAAAGAATGGTAATATGTTTTTCTTGCGTAGAGGTCGTAGTGAAACAAACTCAATTGACAAGAAGATTCCAGAAAATGAGGTGGACTTGGGAAAGAAACCATAATTTTAAAATAATTTTTTAGAGCTGAACTACTGATGGAGAACAATGTGATGTATAACAAAGAAAACATAATTTTGGGATGGGAGAAAAGAGACAGTCTACAATAATTGCAGCAAGAAAGCAGTTCTCATGGGTCCTCTTCAACTATATTTTGGAAAGGAAATGATGAATATTATCCGTCTAGCAAGGATAACTTGACTCCAGTTTCAGGCCAAGTATCCAAGGAAAAAACAGAGAATTGTATTAGAACTGGTCAAGAGATGCATCCTATAAGTAATATAGAGAGGGTACCACTTCAATCTCTTTCCTAGGACACAGAGGACAATGGAAGACAACTGATGAGTTTCATCTTGAAGAATTCTAAAAAGGGAAATGAAAAACATCGGGCCTCACACTTGTGAGAGGCTCACTATATTGACCATCTCTTTGGAAGGCTGCCTACTAGATATGGAATCCAGGAAGGATTTGAAGCAACTCGAAGGCATCAAAGAGACTCGTATGATCATCCCTATCACTGTTATATGAGAGATAGATTGTTTGAAATGTGAGAAGACATCAAAGAAGCATAATGAGGTTCAAGGAATTTTTGGATGGATAGCTGACTGTATGATTAAAATAGGTTGGTAGATCAAAACATAAAAAAACCAAAACATATTTTTCCAGACGATCTCACCCCCTTCATCTCCCCATTCTCTTCTAAGTGATGGCAACAATGATGTTGCTTTTTCAGTTGCTTTCTCTTCATACAGAAACTTTATGGACGCTTTGTCACCAGCATCGGAAAATTACATTATTGAGTGTGCTCTTCGCTTTAAAAATCTACGTACTCATGGAAATGTCATTCTTCTTACTAATGATGTTGCCCTCAAAATCAAGGCCATGGTTGAGGACATGGTATGGTGTTCCTCGCGGTGTTGCTCATGATTTTGAAAATGTGGTTAGGGAGCATTCTATTATCAGGAATTACTCTTAGATGAAACAAAAGGTGAAGTGTATGATTTTATTATAGGGAAGACAACAATGTCCCCTCCAAAGATGTTATCTAAAAATAAATTTCTTGTTTTCAAAGTTGTGCAAAAACCCGATGATATCGTCATCACTATCATGCCATCTTGTGTGTCTTCCTCATGTTTCTTGTACAGTACATTAACGAGAGTTATTTCTTGTGTTCTTAGGTATACTTGAGATTTATAAGTGTGAATGGATGCCATTATGGCGTCTCCCTTTCTGTTTCATCACGGAAGGAAATAAATATATCCTGCTTGATGTTATAGATCCTTTTTAACAACGTAACACAATAATCCTTTTTATTTTCTTTTCCATACACAGTTTAGAATTTCAATTCACATGAAGTCATTTGACTTTGGGTTTCTCCCTCATTTGCAGGAAAAGGAGTAATAAGGGTGTCGACGCGGATCGGACCCTCGACCCTCTCTGCATTCATGTAGGGTATGGGCTTAAACTCTGTTATCAACATTTTTTCTGCAGTAAGAATAGTCTACAGTTTTCAATAATTATGAAAAGGTTTGTACTTTGCATTGTGTGTAATGCATGTTATGGGATGGTCGACGACAGTGGCGACATGGGCACCTCCTCTCATGCTTGTTACTCCGTTGCCACATGTGAGGGATACAAAAATATACTCTATTCATTTTAACACAAGCAATTTTAATTAGTTAGCAACCTAACAATTTTTAGTTTGATTGGATGTGCATGTCATGCTCCTGGTGTGGATCTACTCTGTCTCACATACGAAGCTCTCAGATACAACTTAATCATACATTGGACTGAAGACAGTTTCATCTGATATAACTTCATTACATATATAACAGCTCTCTAAATTTGTGGATCTAAAAAGCATAAGTGGGCTTGAAGATAGTTTCATTTCAAATCACTTCAAAAAACAACAAAAAAAAACATTAACAACATCATAATTTCACCATTATTCCAACACTCCCATTTAATAGACAAATAATTTTTCTAGGAAATCTAGCCGATTTCTAAACATTTCAAACTTTTCCTTTACAAGAGGATTTGTGAAAATGTCAACCACATTTTCAAGTGTATTACAATAAATTAATTCAATCTCTTTGGAATCCATCTTTTCCCTTACAAAATAATGTTGGACATCAATATTATTAGAACTATCATGATACACTCGATTGTTTGCTAGTTTGATAGAACTTGGGTTATCACTCTTTATAACTATTGGTGCTTTTTGTTCTTCTCTATTGTCTTCAAGAATTGTTCATAAACAAATTGCCTCACAAGTAGCGTTGCATAAGGACTTCTACTCAACTTTAGTTGATGACAAAGAAACTTTTGGATGTTTCGTGTTGGTGCATCATACCATCCCAAATCAATCCTTGATGCATAACCCTTGATTGAATTTCTATCATCAGGATTTCCATCCCAGTCTAAATTAGAATGACCTGTCAACTCAACATCAAGTTTGTCTGTATATTTAATAAAAAAATTAAAATCCTCCTTTAGGTATCGAAGGACTCTCTTTGATGCATTCTAGTGGATTTCATTTGGCTTAGCCATCAACTATCTAAGAATGACGACAGAGTATGCAATTATTGGCCCAGTTGTAGTGAGATAGCTGAAACTTCCCACTAGATGTTTATATAGAGTACCATCCACCTCTATTGTATCTTTGTCGCTACACATTCTAGAATTATGTTCTAATGGAATAGGTAATGATTTACATCCATCCATATGAAAATTTTGAAGTAACTACCGTGTGTATATACTTTATGTGACCAATGGCATACCAATCTCTCCATACTTCAATGCCTAAACCATAATGCATATCTCCAAGATCCTTCATCTCAAATACGTGTGACAATTGTTTCTTGATTTGTTCAATCCACTCTTCGTTATAAAATTGTATTCTTCTATCATAGAATCCATCCATTCTTTCTTATATTTGGCTCGTTTAAAATTCAAAGGTTCTTCAACATTCATTACCTAATTCATCAAGGAATATTTTTTAAACTTGACACTTGGATAGGTTTTTTGTGTTTCCCACCTTGATTCTACAATTTTTATTGGAGTCCCATTGAAGGTTCTCCTACTTGTTGGAGAGTCTTTACTTCTTCTTGGTAAATCCTTGCTACTTGAAGTGTCCATGTCGTTTTATCTTCATCTTGTTTCTATACATGTTCGAGATATGCATATTCTTTAGCATGATCAATAGGATTATGACATGAATCATAACTATCTACCCGATGTCCTTCATCTACATCTTCATGAAATATCACATCTCTACTTGGAAAAACTTTATATGTGTTAGGATCAAACATCTTGTATGCTTTTTTTTATCGCAAGAGTGAAGGATAACAATGAATTTGATTAATTTGGCATTGAGTTTTATTCTATCATCTTTGGGAATATGAACAAATTCTATTATATCGAAGTAGTTAGAATGAAGGCTGGATTAAAATGTAGAAAGTATGAAAAACTTTAAGAAGGTGGGTGTATGCAAGAAGATGAGGGACCTTTTTGTGCACGTTAGATGCAATAGAAACCTGAAAAATCAGGCATCCCTCAACTTACTTGGATTTTTTGAGATACTTATGCAAAATATCTTGCATTGAGTAAAAAACATGAAATGTAGGAAATTGAATCACCTTTCCGAATATATAACTTTTATGTATCGAAAACTTGCATAGCTATGTCAAATTTCATTCTTCCTAAGAGGCACTTTTTATTTTTCAGGGAAATTATAAGGTATATGTTTTTGTGGGTGCAGCCTCTGAGGGCCTAAATGATCAAATCAAGCTACAAAAATTGACATC
>LPNX011060096.1:107777-141929 GCA_001517045.1 Pseudotsuga menziesii | reverse complement strand
ATTTTGTCTGGCTTGTATTACATACATATAAATAATAAATTCTATTCATTCAGAGTTCAAAGGTGGTTTCCAACTGAACTAATATGAAAATTAGTTTTAATTGAGTTTACATATATTATTTGCCAACTCGTAATTACTATAAACAAGGATTCGATTGCCCATTAATCTTACCTATTTAGTTCATCCCACTTACAATTTCTCTTGACTACGCAAAGCCCAAATTGGATGCCTGTATATATCTGAATGGAATAATTATCTGTAGCCAAAGTATAATGTCTACATTATTGACTATATGTTCTCTTCATTATATTACTTGCATAATGGATTTTTTTTGTCAGTCATTCACGGAGATGTGAAGTCTTTCGACATCTTGCTTTCTGAAGAGTTTGAACCACAAGTATAAATATTTTCAAGCAAGAAGCATCAAGACTAAGTTTGATGGTTCAGTATTATTATAAATCTTATTCGTGATCTAGATTTGTAAACTGATACTTGGAATTCTGCACCAATGAAAATTTTCAACAAAATTAGTGTGGCTTTAACTATAATAGTTGTAATATTTTGGGCTAGCAAGGTGGGCGTCAACATCTTCATATATCACATATAGTGATGTTTTAGGAACATTTGGGTATGCAAAAATCTTCCTGGGTTCAATTGGTCGTTTTCAGATTAAGGTTTTTCAATTTCTTACCATACTATTCAGTAATTGTGATAGTAGTTTAACAGGTATCTTGCTCCAGAATGGAAGAAGTGAATTTTCTTGCCAGCAATATATTTCTTTATGATTGCTTATAAATTTTCCATCGCCACAGTGGTTTCATATTCTTATCTGAACAGGAACATGAATTGATCATGCTTTACCTCAAAGAATAATTAATATAGCTAAACATTGACTTCTCTAAAGCATTCCTTTATGTTAGAGGCAAGCTCATGGATGGAAAGGAGGAACTTCATACTCCCTTGTCTTGGCTGCAGATCTCTGCAGTGTTTACCTAGAGGAACAAATTGTACACATGAGACACGGTATGTATCAGAATGAAGAGCATGCCTCATCATCCACAAAGTAGAAGGAACCTCTTGGAAATGCTGAACAATTGAAGGAAAAGAGAGTATTGCGTAGGTCTCCCTCATCAGGAGATTTATCTGATCATGTTACGAAACAAGGAAAACAACATTCTTTTTGTAGGAAATCTGTCTCATTCCATGAAAGGGATTTCACCAGATAGCAATCTTAGAACACTGAACAGAGTCCCCAGAACACATGATAGGGCTTTGGAAACTGGAGGTTTTTATAGAAGACAACTGTCTCTGGGCTCTATACCAGACACCTAGAGCCTCTTCTTTCTATCCCAAGCTATGAATGGTAGCCTTCATTTTTACAGGGGGCTTGAAGAAACAAAGGCATTAGAACTCTCAACAGAGTAAAGGAAATCAAGGATACCAGTTGTTAGCCATGAGAAAGAGAACCAGTTGCATTTAAAAGCTAAGAACCTACATGCTTTGCCTCCAGACCAGAGCTCAAAAACAAAGCTCACTCATTCGTATAGCTCTTATGGAGACACAACCCCTAACACCAAAGAAAAAGGTAACAAATTTGGAATCCTGTATAATATCAAAAGACTTGCTTAAAGAACATACATTTTTTTATGTGCACCTGCACTTTCACAATATTATACGAGTATTCATTTCAAGTTGTAAAGAACATACACTTTTTTTATGTGCACCTGCACTTTAAGAATATTCTATGAGTATATATTGATTCAATTATGTATAATATTATGACATCTGCCAGACACAGCATACTCCAGTGATTACTCATTTTGGACCAACAAAACAACCATCTCTGAATATTTTTGAAGATGGGAAAAGTACACAACAAAATAAGCTTTCTGAAGATATTGTAAAGTGCTTGATGAGTATTTTTTTGAAGCTAACAAGGCCATCGTTGGAAACCAATAAGGAGAAACCATCAATAGCTTCATGGTCAACTTTTTTAAGTGTAAGCCCAAAAACCTATGGCTCGAGAAGCACTTTAAACTGTAAAATACCTATGGAATATTCAGAAGAAATACATTTCAAAGATCCTTATGGTGTTTGTTCTGAATCAATTCTGAGAGATATTGGTCCATACAAACATTTCCATTATATCTCTGCAGTCTCATTTGACTTGGGTCGGCTCCCAAGCTGTGCTTCTTTATTCAGAAGATTGAGGTGTGTTTGTCACTTTATTGGAATACCAATAAACATCTCTTAAATGCTATTTGGCCAAATCGTTCACCTGTACTAATTCCTTTACTGTAAACAATCTTGAATATTTGTGTTGATCATTGAAAGGTAAATTAGAATCCCTTACAAAGTTTCCATTCTCATTTAGTCATTTTTAGGTTTGGCCTAATTTATAAGTCTCTGCTTTTCAGATTTCTTGTGAGCAAACTGTGTTTTGGAGATGTAAAGGGCTTGACATATCAGCAGAAGCTAGCCTTTTCGATCAACATTTACAATGCCTGCATGATGCATGTATGATGGTAACATAACCCCTGATTTACATCTATAGCTTCTTTTTTTTGCTATCACAACAAACTCATTAATGGGCTCTCCCAGTTTTTGTCTATTGCTTTCTAAACAACTGATCTTCACTTTAGGATGCATCTTCTTGTGACTAATACAAATTTAACTTTTACACTTGAGAAACTTTAGGCCTTTGTTGAACATAAAATACCAAGCACCCCTTAGAAGGTTGTTTCACTCATGTGCGAGGTATGACAACCAAAAATGAAGAATGCAATCAATTCACTTTATTGCTCCTTTCGTATAGTAGTCGCTGCCTATATCAGGAAATAAGATTATGAAATAATTTGTAGAATTTCATATTGCCATTGTTTTGCAGTCATTTAATTTCTGTGAATACTGTGATGGGAGGGTTACATATAGTCCTTAATGTTGGAGGGAAGTCGATGAATGCATTGGCTATTGAACATTTCATACTTCAACCACCCTTTCACTCAAAAGATGTAAGTTTGTTTATGTAATAATTTTCCATTTCAGAAGAGATATTTTAAATTCTTCCAATTATGTATCTAATTGACCTTCCCAAGTTGATTGAATGCTAGGCCTATTGGAAAAATGGAAAATATAAAGAGCAGGCAATGATGCGTAGTGTTTATGGTTTAGAGTGGTTTGAACCATTGATTACCTTTGCATTGTGTTGTGGAAGTTGGTCTTCTCCTACTGTAACTAGTAGCTCTGCACCTGGGCTTATGTGTTACGAATAAATCTGCCTATTGGTTCTGGAAATGAGCCTAAAAGAAAATGCATGGTGTTTTGCTTGAACCCTAAGCTTTGCAGCTCAAAATTAGAATGAATTTAAAAGGCAACATATAAATAAAAATCGATGTCTAACTTGCATGGAAATGCATATGGGTTTGCTAGACTCTTTGAAAAGTCAATATCTAAATGTGCAAAAATGGAACTTGGAATGCTTCACATTTGAAATTGCTGCAACTTGGTCAATTTAATCTTGTAACTTGGTCAATGAGTGAAATTTTTATGTGTTTGCCAATGATGTTGTTTTTCTTATTAATAGGCTATGCTGGTTAGGCAATGATAGATATTGGACTACTTATTTCTCTCTTCTTCAGATTAGTACGAGGGGTTTGTATTTTGCTCTCTTTATCTTTGCTTCATGTTAATATTGGGGATTTGTATTTTGCTTTGTAATTTTCATGATAAAATAGAATTTTATGTCAAGTTTAATTTGTTCTATTTCATCAATGGTTTGCAGTTTCATATCAATCCAAAGGAGCTAGACAATGAGGATCTTGCTTTCCTCTATCACATTGAGGCGTGTACCTCAGTTGGGGATCTCAGCTTGCCTCTGGTTCAGGAATTCCAGAAGCATCTACTCAAACCCTTCTTCAATGGACATTAGGTTCACAATGAAAGTGCCAGCCATCAACAGAGCAGGAATAGAAAAATAAACTGCATTACTGTAACAGCCATGAGTCTAACAACCATTATGGGTCCATTACTGGTTCTTGGAACCTTCTTCATTTAAAATGATGGCTGGTTGTACTGGTTGATGCTTTCAGTTATATGTAACAGATACTTGTAAGAGTGCTCCTGATTTTTTATTTCTGATTTTTATTGTAAGAGTGCTCCTGAATAGCATTGGGATCACCATAAATTCTCCTTTGGCACAGAGTATATATATTTATTCCCCATTCACCTCTCTCAACATTGGCACATAATATATATTTATTCTCCATTTTTTTGGCTCACTTTAATGTTGCATTTTTTTTCTCACTTACCCGCTAACAATTACCTTCACGGCGTATTATTGCACCTTCCTTGGGGCAATTGCTAGTTTTAAAATTACTAGATAACCCTAGTAATTAAAAAAAAATTGTTTTAATATGTGACACTAGAATTGTAAAATTGTGTGCCAACACTCAAATGATTTTCTATCTATAAACTTAAAATTATACACTTGTTGAGGCCTAGAAATTTGTAGGAGACAACAGTAAAGGATTCTCCCCAATCAACGTTCCCAACTAGCCCGTTGACTGTTTGGTATAGGGAATCCGTCCGGTTTGCGGTCCGGCCACCGTAGGTCAAAGTAAAAAAACAAAGGGTTTTACCGGTTGCGGCCCGGTCCACCGAGTTTTTGTAATTTTTGACATAATGTATGCAATGCAAATACCTAACTAACAATGAAAGGTGATAAAGATGCAAGGAACTACACAATGTGATGCGCAGGTTCTTACCTCTCGTCTTAGGCTCACAAACATCTAAATCACATAAGCAAGTATGAAATAACTAACTATCCATCTAACTACCTATCTATCTATCCCCGGGGAGCAAACTGAAATTTATTATGAGTAATGTGTAGCGTGCATACAACATAAAGAGAAACTATAGTTAGCTAATATTTCTTCCCACATTGCATGAACCATTTAAAGATATTTCACAACCAGATAGCTAATTGTTTATTAACATCCATTACTCATGGTAGAAATCTTCACAAAATAAACTGGAAAGCATTCAAGTAAGAACATAGGTTCAATAAGTTAGAACGGTCTCACAGTTAATGGATGCAAAACTGAAAACAAAGTAGTTCATCTTCAGCAAATCCATGATACAACATTTGAATAATCTACCAGGCTTTCTTCAATTAGGCAAACTGTAATTTTTTATTGCAAAAGGAAATAGTTCTTCTTACAATAAGTATTCACCAGTCCTACTGGGAAAAAGTCCTCTTTTCTTCTACATCCTCTATATTTATACAAAAAGGTTAAATGGTTGGGCTGCCCAAAGGAACCTTTGGGCTTCCCAACCTTTCATTTTCCCAACACTCAACATTTTCTCAAAAGTTTTTTTTTCTTTTTCAAAACTATTACAAATGCAAAAAGTGTCCCATCCTTCACGTGGAGGGACCCACTTGGGATTCTAGAAACTTTTTCCACGCTGAAGCCTCAGCAGCGATGCCTTCAAATGTGCAAGGCTCTAAGAACTGAATATTGATTTCAAATTTTTCCACTTGTTTCTTCATGGCCTTGATCCTGGCGGTGCTCAACCGGAGCTGATCTTCCAAGAACTGCAAACTAACGGCTGAGTGACCTACTTCATTCCTCAGAATTTGATCGTCAATGGCCTTAACCTGTTGCGTTCTGGCCTCTGCATCCTGATATCTTCTGTGTAATATTTCTGTAAAAGTTTTATGGTCTGGGAACTCATCAAGCCTGAGTTCAGCCTCTGTCTGACACCGGTTGTATGTGTTAAGGAGCCATCTGAAGTATTCTGAGCATGCTCCCTGCGTCCTTTTGACGGTCTTCTTGAAGTCTTCGGCGGTGCTGACATCGAACTCTACTAGGTCATGATCTCTCTGGAGGGCTTGATGGTCCTTTGACGGTAGTTCTGCAGGAGTCTCTGCATTGCCTTCCAACCTCGCCATTCTGGAATTTAAGACCTCAAGAACATCCTGGGCTCTATCCATGAAGTACGAGGAAGTTTCCATGATTTTCTCTAATTTGCCATCGATTTGAAGGACTTTGCACCGTTCCTCGTCCAGAGCATTCTGTAACTGTAGCATCCTAGCTTTCTGGGCCAAGACATGCTCTTTAAATGGCTGGAGATTGACATGCTGTTCTCTCGCCAGTTCCAAAGCGGTGGTCAACGAAGAAATCTGCTCCTGATGCTCCTTTTTCAGTTCTTGGGAGTGCAGATTATTGGCCTGCAAGAGGATTTTTAGCTGCTCTTCTAGGTCCTCCACCTTTTGCAGTAACTGTCCCTTCTCACTCTTTAGATCTTGGCATTCCTGTTGTACTTTCTCTAGGGCCTCCTGTGCTGTTTCCTTGGCTTGCATTTCTACTTGGAGGGCCTGTACTTCACCCTTTGAGGATTCCAGTTCCCTTTGCATGTATTCATATTTCCTCTTGAGTCTGTTACCCTCTTCTCTCTCCTTCCTCAGTGTATGTTTCAGCTGAGCGGAGGTTTTCTTAGATGACTCCAGTTCAGTCATCACCTTCTTTATGTTATCTTCTGAGGCATCGATCATTGCAGCCCCGGCTCTCAGCGTGAACCTAGGATCCAGGTCTGTCCCTAACATGACAGCTATATCTATTACCATCCTTCTTGGTATATCTTCCGCTTCAAATTTATTTTCTGTCCTCCTCATTATTCTCTTCGTTTCCCTATCATAGTATACAGTGTTGAAGTCAGGGACTTCTTCTCCCTTTTTCTGGATGAAAGGCACTAGCTGGAGCGTAGGGGCCATAGGGGTGCTGGCAGCAGGTACTTGAGAAGTCTGCACCTTGGGGTTTTCGTCCTCCTGGGTCTGCCTTGTTGCTGTTTCAGAAGCTGACTGCTGTGTCAACTTTATTCTTTCAGCTTCCTGCTTTTGGAGCTCCTCATCGAGCTTTTTCTTTGCTTATTCAGCTGCTTGTCTAGCTGCTTCTTCTGTTTCTTTGGCTGCCTCTTTTGCTTTCTCAGCTGCTTCTTGGGAAGTTTTTCTCTTCTCTTCTTCTCCCATCTGCAGCCATTCTGCAGCCTCCTTTTCCAACCTCTAAGCTTCTTCCTTTCTCCTTCTGGCTCCTTCTTCAGCCTTTTCCTGTTCATCCCCTTTTCCACCTTTGGTGGCAATCTTTTTCTTGAATCTTCTCATTAGCATTGTCATGTTAGGGGCATTTCGGAAGACAGATTCTTCCTTATCAAAGTGGTGAGTATACTCAAAATGAACTTTGTGTTCTTTACAATGCTCCACCACTTTGACTTGGGAGTCACTCCTATGATATGGCATTTCGCCAAAATGGAACTTTTCCAATTCCTCTATGAATTCAGCAGCTTGTTTCACCTTGGTGAATTTGTAGCTACCTATCTTGAATGGCAAAGGAGGGTATGCAGTCTTCTTCTGTTCAAATAGGAAATTACCTATTCCATCAATGAACACCTGCCTGACTGCCTCTTTGTGAATAATATAATCCGTTGCTTATTTGGGCAGCAGTAAGGGGAATTCCGTGCCACCAAACATTTTGAAATACATGCCATTCTCAGTCAAGTAATAGTCTGCATGTTCTTCTATTACCTGCATGGCCCCCTCTAACATATAGTCACATTCCTTTCGGAAAATGAGTGTGTAGAGTGGCATAATGAATTGCTCGCAGACCTCCCTGTAATGGCTATGGTACTGGTGAGCCCACAACGGTCTATAAGCGGCATACAAAGGCATTCTTTCCCTGTCCCAGAAGCACTTGAGACCAGGGAAAGGCTGGTTGCACAGTATGCAGTCTATCAACATTGAACTCATATAGAAATTGGATCTTTTCTGGGCTTCTCCTCCCAAGGCTGCGGTCAAGCAAGAAGAAAGACTGCTTGATACAAGGATGGCCCAATTGAAGACTGTTCCTTGGGTTGCCACATGAAACATAATGGGTATCCATTCAAATTTGAAGAGTCTGCCATGAGCTCTCCCAAAGATCCTATTAAGCATCAGAGCTATAAATCTGTAGGGAGACCTCAAGCTCGCTGTATCATACTCACCGGTTGGTCTGTATCGGTAAAGATTTCCCTGCAAGAGCATTTTCTTAAGAGTTTACACCAGGTCCATTCTGATGTTGTCCAGCCAATCATCATATAAGAAAACCTGGGATTTTGGTAGGTGATAATCCAACGCCACATATCCGGGGCTAAATGCAGCATAGCCCTGTCCTTCAACATTTCCTATGATCATTGTGGTTGTATCCACCCGGGGCAGAATCCAGCCAATTACTTCAGAGCATGGGAACAGCTCTGGTCTGGTGGCAACTTTCATGATAGAAGATTTCTCTATGTTAGCATAGATGGGTTCTTCTTCGAGACCCATGTCGGGAACTTCCCTGCGGAAAATTAATCTATATATTTCACCCCATTTGTACTCGGGTTCAACGCCAGAAACACATTGAGTGTCTCCATATATGTATTCGGTCTTCGTGACAACCTCCACCTTTGGCTCTTCTTCAACCACAGGGGCCTTCTTCTTCTGCCTTCTGGACATGGTGGATTCGAATTCTTCCTGCCATATATAACATTGTCATATTGAGAAATACAAGATGCAAACCTTTATATGAAAATGTGCAACATTTTACTTCTTTGATGTGTATCCTGACAGTAATTTGTAGAAAAAGAATATGTGGGTATGGATAGCCTGAAATGGCCTAACTAATCAGGACTGTTAAAACCAAAGTGCATCATTTAAATGACCTTGTCTATATCTAGCATGGTGCAAAACATTGTTGTATGATATTAAATCATTCCATCAACCATCTCCTAGACTGCAACAAAACTACATCCATATGCAATGTGTCACTTTCATGTGTTTAATGTGATAGCAAGTAGTGAAGCAAATGCATGCATGTACAGCCTAACATGCCCTGACTATCCGAACCATTAAAATACAAGGCGCAGTGCTCGGTAATCTAGTCTGTGCATAGCAATTAAAGAAACTGGTTGACCATAGCTATATTCAGTACGCCTGTGCGAGTCGCTTATGTTTTCCCATACCAAACACTTCAACAACATAGCTTAGCAGGAATAAAATCAACGATGACTTATGCTATTCGCGGAAAGATAATTACATTAAATTGACTATAAATTTCACTTTCTGCGGGTATTACTGTCACCTTGCTGCAAATGGCGCTTCGATTAAAACCACTACCCATGAGATTCCCGCTTAACAAACTAAACATCGCATATCCCTTTAAACCAGCTAGGGTTCCATGCGACTGAGCATAAATGGGCTGCGCGGGTTTGCAAGGGAAGCTACATGCGATGGCAATGGTGCTTATGCCCATGCGCTCATGGCTATCAACTACAAACTGCAGCGGATCCCTTCCAACCGGCTAAGGTGTCAAACCACGATGCACAGAACATAGTGGAAAAACAAGAGCTCGAGGAAGCGGGTAAAATGAAGTCTACAACCGTGATGAGAAACAACAGGTATTGCAGAAAACACATATACACCCCCCCCCCCTTTCTGCACAATCATCACTATTTGGGGGAGCTTGGTGCAGACGGCGTAACGGTCGTCTGCACCAAACCCCCATCTCTACGCTCAGGGTTTGCAAACAAGGTCGCGGGCCTAAATAATCATTCCGCGGGTTAAAAAACACCCCGTTGACAGTCAAGATTAACACCCCCTCCCCACCTATATAGGCGTTAAAAAACGGAGTAGGAAAACAGCTGGGGGAAACTATCGCAACCAAAACTGTCCATATAAAACTTTATCAAATGCTTCAACGGAACAAGAGAAGGTGAATATAACCTACCTGGCATGGACGTATCCGACGTGGAGAAGCTTGGCAAGTTGCCCGATGGAGACACCTGTACTGGGCATACCGCAACGAAGGACCGGGCAAGCGCGACCGCCCGACAATGACGAGCACAGCAGTTAAAAAAAAAATAGAATAATAACCTGCCCTCCCCTTGTATATATAGAATGATCCGCACGTGGGACGTAACATATCGGACGGGAGCCCATTCTGAAACGAAAGGTGAGAACGCGAATCCTTCCGCAATGGCGGAAGGCCATAACGTCAATCCGTCCGCAGCGGTGTGCAAGGCGGGAAAAATCATGATCGAACATCGGAAGGTTTTAGAATCGGAGGACGAAAGATTAAACCTTTCCGCAACAGGGAAGACTTACATGAAAAAGGTTCCGAATCAAACTCAAAAGCAGTCGAACAAATCGCTCGAATCGGGAGGAAAACGAAAGTTGGAATTGAAAACCTATCCGCAACGGCGGAAGAAATGATCAAAAAGGCCTCCGATACCAAACAAAAATCATCCAATGTGGAAAACCCAACGGGTCAGAAGTCGGAGGGTTCTCTCTTTGCAAAGCAAAACCGTTCGCCACTGCGGAAGACTAAAGCTGAGATCCATCCGCAACGTTAGAAAATCAAAACAGAACATCTCTCGATTCCAACACATTGTCAAATGCGCTTAAGGGCAGTGATAGGACTCGATCAAAAAGCGGATGACTTAAGGCATCAAAGGAAGAAATCGAAACAATGGGTAGCTCAATCCAAGCATAAGCAAAGTCATCCTGAAAGTTCTCATACCAGTTTCAAACCAACAATCAAACTAATCCAAGCAAAGGAGGATCCCAATTTTTTTTAGAATTTTGGGAAATTGTAGCAGCTGCAACAATTGACGACTACCTGGTGAACCCCAGATCTCTGAATTAACTCCTTCCCAGTGCAAGACTGTCCTGACTAAAAATGAAATCTTCTAGACGCTTGTATTCCTAAGCAAGCCCAATAATGCATTATTTAAAGAAGTCTATTCTTTTGGGAGATGGTAACATCAGAAGTATTGCAAGTCTGAATAACTCTTTTGAGGCCAACTAATTGAGGTTTATTTTGCCTGTCCTCAGGTAGTTTACAGCTTGGACACCACAGGATTGTAACAGAGGGTAACAGTTTTATCCTTTTGTTCCTCATTCCCATGCCAACTGCACTTTTGTGCCTTTTGAACTTTAGTTCTTTTGATATGAGTCCTCCTTCAGGCCTTTCTTACTGAATTTTAATTCAGGATCCTCTATCCCATAGTGTCCTTTTGTGTGAACAATGTATTTCATATTTCAGTTCACGGACGGAGAGGATCTTGTGGCCATTTAGTACTTTATGCTTTGATATTTTGCTTTGATAGGTATTGCTTTCTTTAAGGAATTTTGACTTTCGATAGCTTATTGCTTGCCATGTCCTTTTGTTTGCATACAATCGAATCAGAACATTCTCCATCTCCCCCACTACTTTGACACTAGTCTTGTCTAGTTGAGTGACGTCCCAAATAGTAGGTTTCATCTGCCCATTAAGTTTTTTGCAAACTGCCAGAGGCATAACATTCATTGATGAACCAGAGTCTATTAAACAATTATGCACCTTATGATTCAAAATTTCAAGAGTCACAAGGAAAGGTGGAGCGCTGGTTTTCCTTGTCCTAATCAATTCGATCTTTTCTTCCACAGATTGGTTTTTTGTGGGCATCTCTTCTTTAAGTTTGTCAACTTTTTCTTCCTCATCATATTTCATAGGTTTGGCAGGTTCAACAAGCGGCTCTGTTTCCTGTTTGCAAGTAGTGGCTTTAGGCATATCATCTTTGGTATTCACATCTTCCTGCCTCCTGACTTTCTCTTGCAATTCTTTAACCTTTAGGAGTATCGCATTGTCCTTAGTTGCTAGGTTCTTATCTTGTGTGGCTGTAGGTGTATATTGAGACTTGAGAGCATTTTCTTCTGTGTTAAACATTGAAACCCCATTCCATGAGAACATCGTATCATCATCTTGCTTCTCTATGGTCTGTTCGTTTCCTCCTTTTTCACCACTGTCTTTAGTCAAATTGGAATTCAACAACTTATTCATTACCAAAGACATTGAACTCAACCATTGAGGACACTTCTTCTCAGAGTGAGGTTGCTGTTGAAAAGTACAGAAATTATCCCCCCTATTTCTGTTATATTTATTGAGGCTAAATTTGGGGGAGGGATTTTCCCTTGGTTATTATCCTCTCTTTTTGGATAGTAGGGCTTGTAAGTTTTCTGAATATCCCTTTCTTTTTCCAGATCTATTATTCGGTTGGAAAGTTTCTGCATCGTTTTCATCATTCCCTCAAGATCATATGAGTGCTCCTCTCTGGGTTTGGACAACACCACAACTCTTTTATCTGAATTTTTTTTCTCCAGGTAGATCAGGATAGTCTTCCACACTTTCCCTCTCCACCTCTACTCTTTCGGCCTCTTCATAAGTCTCTACCAACGTGGGTTTGGTTTTCATCTTGGCAAACATGGCCAGCTCAGGCCCTAGGGCTGAGGTATAATACTCGATTAAGACCTTCTCTGAGGGTTTGTCAGCTTCAGAGAAGTTCTTTAGGTATATTGAAAATCGTTGAGTGAAAATATGTACTTTCTCATTCTTCTCTTTTCTTAACAAACCAAGACCTTTCATTAAAGAGGCATGTGTTTTTTGAGTGGTGTATTTACTTCTGAAAACCTTCTCGAAAGTGTCCCAATCAGGAATCGAATTTGTAGGGAGACTGAAATACCAGGAAGCTGCTGCTCCTTTCAGGGTGTGAGGGAACAGTCTACAGACTACATCTTCATGCTCCCCAGCCCTCAGCCCTTCCAATGCTAGATAAAAGCTTTGCAGGTGGTCTTCTACAACACTTCTTTCTTCGAGGTCAAACTTGGGCAACAACTTGTCAAAGGCTTGGGGCAGGTTATGCAAAGGCGGTGTGAGGTTCAAAGGAGACCTTGCTCTCCATCTGGTAATGGGTTGGGCTGATTTACATTGATTCCAACCATAGGCCCAGGTATAAGAAAAAAATTCTGAACAACGAACCACATAGGCTGAGAACAGGCTTTCTTACTTCAAAGGTATAACTGAAAACCGTGAGTCCTTGGGTCAGGCTGAAAGCTTCAAGTATCTGTTGGTAAAGTAATCTTGGGAAAACTAATTTTCCACGGCCAGCCATGCACTGGCGGCCCTCCTTCTAGCGCCAGAACTGTTGAGGCCTAGAAATTCGCAGGCGACAACAGTAAAGGATTCTCCCCAATCAACGTTCCCAACTAGCCCGTTGACTGTTTGGTATAGGGAATCCGTCCGGTTTGTGGTCCGGCCACCGTAGGTCAAAGTAACAAAACAAAGGGTTTTACCGGTTGCGGCCCGGTCCACCGAGTTTTTGTAATTTTTGACGTA
Organism: Pseudotsuga menziesii; assembly: GCA_001517045.1. NCBI lineage: Eukaryota > Viridiplantae > Streptophyta > Pinopsida > Pinales > Pinaceae > Pseudotsuga > Pseudotsuga menziesii. Next base: position 128,706 of record LPNX011060096.1, on the reverse strand, counting down.
ATGTATGCAATGCAAATGCCTAACTAACAATGAAAGGTGATAAAGATGCAAGGAACTACACAATGTGATGCGCAGGTTCTTACCTCTCGTCTTAGGCTCACAAACATCTAAATCACATAAGCAAGTATGAAATAACTAACTATCCATATAACTACCTATCTATCTATCCCCGGGGAGCAAATTGAAATTTATTATGAGTAATGTGCAGCGCGCATACAACATAAAGAGAAACTATAGTTAGCTAATATTTCTTCCCACATTGCATGAACCATTTAAAGATATTTCACAACCAGATAGCTAATTGTTTATTAACAACATCCATTACTCATGGTAGAAATCTTCACAAAATAATCTGGAAAGCATTCAAGTAAGAACATAGGTTCAATAAGTTAGAACGGTCTCACAGTTAATGGATGCAAAACTGAAAACAAAGTAGTTCATCTTCAGCAAATCCATGATACAACATTTGAATAATCTACCAGGCTTTCTCTAATCAGGCAAACTGTAATTTTTTATTGCAAAAGGAAATAGTTCTTCTTACAATAAGTATTCACCAGTCCTACTGGGAAAAAGTCCTCTTTTCTTCTACATCCTCTATATTTATACAAAAAGGTTAAATGGTTGGGCTGCCCAAAGGAACCTTTGGGCTTCCCAACCTTTCATTTTCCCAACGCTTAACATTTTCTCAAAAGTTTTTTTTTCTTTTTCAAAACTGTTACAAATGCAAAAAGTGTCCCATCCTTCACGTGGAGGGACCCACTTGGGCTTCTAGAAACTTTTTCCACGCTGAAGCCTCAGCAGCGATGCCTTCAAATGTGCAAGGCTCTAAGAACTGAATATTGATTTCAAATTTTTCCACTTGTTTCTTCATGGCCTCGATCCTGGCGGGGCTCAACAGGGGCTGATATTCCAAGAACTGCAAACTAACGGCTGAGTGACCTACTTCATTCCTTAGAATTTGATCGTCAATGGCCTTAAGCTATTGCGTTTTGGCCTCTGCATCCTGATATCTTCTGTGCAATATTTCTGTAAAGGTCTTATGGTCTGGGAACTCATCAAGCCTGAGTTCAGCCTCTGTCTGACACCGGTTGTATGTGTTAAGGAGCCTTTTGAAGTATTCTGAGCATGCTCCCTGCGTCCTTTTGATGGTCTTCTTGAAGTCTTCAGCGGTGCTGATAGCGAACTTTACTAGGTCATGATCTCTCTGGAGGGCTTGATGGTCCTTTGACGGTAGTTCTGCAGGAGTCTCTGCATTGCCTTCCAGCCTCGCCATTCTGGCATTTAAGACCTCAAGAACATCCTGGGCTCTATCCACGAAGTACGAGGAAGTTTCCATGATTTCCTCTAAACGACCATCGATCTGAAGGACTTTGCACCGTTCCTCCTCCAGAGCAGTCTGTAACTGTAGCATCCTAGCTTTCTGGGCCAAGACATGCTCTTTAAATGGCTAGATATTGACCTGCTGTTCTCTCGCCAGTTCCAAAGCGGTGGTCAACGAAGAAATCTGCTCCTGATGCTCCTTTTTCAGTTCTTGGGAGTGCAGATCATTGGCCTGCAAGAGGATTTTTAGTTGCTCTTCTAGGTCCTCCACCTTTTGCAGTAACTATCCCTTCTCACTCTTTAGATCTTGGCATTCCTGTTGTACTTTCTCTAGGGCCTCCTGTGTTGTTTCCTTGGCTTGCATTTCTTCTTGGAGGGCCTGTACTTCACCCTTTGAGGATTCTAGTTCCCTTTGCATGTATTCATATTTCCTCTTGAGTCTGTTACCCTCTTCTCTCTCCTTCCTCAGTGTATCTTTCAGTTGAGCGGAGGTTTTCTTAGATGACTCCAGTTCAGTCATCACCCTGTTTATGTTATCTTCTGAGGCATCGATCATTGCAGCCTTGGCTCTCAGCGTGAACCTAGGATCCAGGTCTGTCCCTAACATGACAGCTGTATCTGTTACCATCCTTCCTGGTAGATCTTCCGCTTCAACTTTCCTTTCTGTCCTCCTCATTATTCTCTTCGTTTCCCTATCATAGTATACAGTGTTGAAGTCAGGGACTTCTTCTCCATTTTTCTGGATGAAAGGCACTAGCTAGAGTGTAGGGGCCACAAGGGTGCTGGCAGCAGGTACTTGAGAAGTCTGCACTTCGGGGTTTTCCTCCTCCTGGGTCTGCCCTGTTGCTGTTTCAGAAGCTGACTGCTGTGTCAACTTTATTCTTTCAGCTTCCTTCTTTTGGAGCTCCTCATCGAGCTTTTTCTTTGCTTCTTCAGCTGCTTGTCTAGCTGCTTCTTCTGTTTCTTTGGCTGCCTCTTTTGCTTTCTCAGCTGCTTCTTGGGCAGTTTTTCTGTTCTCTTCTTCTCCCATCTGCAACCATTCTGCAGCCTCCTTTTCCAACCTCTGAGCTTCTTTCTTTCTCCTTCTGGCTCCTTCTTCAGCCTTTGCCGGTTCATCCCCTTTTCCACCTTTGGTGGCAATCTTTTTCTTGAATATTCTCATTAGCATTGTCATGTTAGGGGTGTTTCGAAAGACATATTCTTCCTTATCAAAGTGGTGAGTATACTCGAAATGAACTTTGTGTTCTTTACAATGCTCCACCACTTTGCCTTGGGAGTCACTCCTATGATATGGCATTTCGCCAAAATGGAACTTTTCCAATTCCTCTATGAATTCAGCAGCTTGTTTCACCTTGGTGAATTTGTAGCTACCTAGCTTGAATGGCAAAGGAGGGTATGCAGTCTTCTTTTGTTCAAACAGGAAATTACCTATTCCATCAATGAACACCTGCATGACTGCCTCTTTGTGAATAATATAATCCGTTGCGTATTTGGGCAACAGTAAGGGGCATTTCGTGCCACCAAACATTCTGAAATACATGCCATTGTCAGTCAAGTAATAGTCTGCATGTTCTTCTATTACCTGCATGGCCCCCTCTGACATACAGTCACATTCCTTTTGGAAAATGAGTGTGTAGAGTGGCATAATGAATTGCTTGCAGACCTCCCTGTAATGGCTATGGTATTGGTGAGCCCACAACGGTCTATAAGCGGCATACACAGGCATTATTTCCCTGTCCCAGATGCACTTGAGACTGGGGAAAGGTTGGTTGCACAGTATGCAGTCTATCAACATTGAACTCATATAGAATTCGGATCTTTTCTGGGCTTCTCCTCCCAAGGTTGCGTCCAAGCAAGAAGAAAGACTGCTTGATACAAGGCTGGCCCAATTGAAGACTGTTCCTTGGGTTGCCACATGAAACATAATGGGTATCCATTCAAATTTGAAGAGTCTGCCATGAGCTCTCCCAAAGATCCTATTAAGCATCAGAGCTATAAATATGTAGGGATCCCTCAAGCTCGCTGTATCATACTCACCGGTTGGTCTGTATCGGTAAAGCTTTCCCTGCAAGAGCATTTTCTTAAGAGTTTCCACCAGGTCCATTCTGATGTTGTCCAGCCAATCATCAGATAAGAAAACCTGGGCTTCTGGTAGGTGATAAGCCAACGCCACATATTCGGGGCTAAATGCAGCATAGCCCTGTCCTTCAACATTTCCTATGATCATTGTGGTTGTATCCACCCGGGGCAGAATCCAGCCAATTACCTCCGAGCATGGGAACAGCTCTGGTCTGGTGGCAACTTTCATGATAGAAGATTTCTCTATGTTAGCATAGATGGGTTCTTCTTTGAGACCCATGTCGGGAACTTCCCTGCGGGAAATTAATCTATATATTTCACCCCATTTGTACTCGGGTTCAACGCCAGAAACACATTGAGTGTCTCCATATATGTATTCGGTCTTCGTGACAACCCCCACCTCTGGCCCTTCTTCGACCACAGGGGCCTTCTTCTTATGCCTTTTGGACATGGTGGATTCGAATTCTTCCTGCCATATATAACATTGTCATATTGAGAAATACAAGATGCAAACCTTTATATGAAAATGTGCAATGTTTTACTTCTTTGATGTGTATCCTGACAGCAATTTGTAGAAAAAGAATATGTGGGTATGGATAGCCTGAAATGGCCTAACTAATTAGGACTGTTAAAACCAAAGTGCATCATTTAAATGACCTTGTCTATATCTAGCATGGTGCAAAACATTGCTGTATGATATTAAATCATTCCATCAACCATCTCCTAGACTGCAACAAAACTACATCCATATGCAATGTGTCACTTTCATGTGTTTAATGTGATAGCAAGTAGTGAAGCAAATGCATGCATGTACAGCCTAACATGCCCTGACTATCCGAACCATTAAAATACAAGGCGCAGTGCTCGGTAATCTAGTCTGTGCATAGCAATTAAAGAAACTGGTTGACCGTAGCTATATTCAGTACGACTGTGCGAGTCGCTTATGTTTTCCCATACCAAACACTTCAACAACATAGCTTAGCAGGAATAAAATCGACGATGACTTATGCTATTCGCGGAAAGATAATTACATTAACTTGACTATTAATTTCGCTTTCTGCGGGTATTATTGTCACCTTGCTGCAAATGGCGCTTCGATTAAAACCACTACCCATGAGATTCCCGCTTAACAAACTAAACAATGCATATCCCTTTAAACCAGCTAGGGTTCCAGGCGACTGAGCATAAATGGACTGCGTGGGTTTGCAAGGGAAGCTACATGCGACGGCAATGGTGCTTATGCCCATGCGCTCATGGCTATCAACTACAAACTGCAGCAGATCCCTTCCAAGCGGCTAAGGTGTCAAACCACGATGCACAGAACAGAGCGGCAAAACAAGAGCTCGAGGAAGCGGGTAAAATGAAGGCTACAACCGCGATGAGAAACAACAGGGATTGCAGAAAACACATATACACCCCCCCCCTTTCTGCACAATCATCACTATCCAGGGGAGCTTGGTGCAGACGGCGTAACGACCGTCTGTATGAAACCCCCATCTCTACGCGCAGGGTTTGCAAACAAGGCCGCGGGCCTAAATAATCATTCCGCGGGTTAAAAAACGCCCCACTGACAGTCAAGATTAACACCCCCCCCACCTACATAGGCGTTAAAAAACAGAGTAGGAAAACAGCTGGGGAAAACTACCGCAACCAAAACTGTCCATATAAAACTTTATCAAATGCTTCAACGGAACAGGAGAAGGTGAATATAACCTACCTGGCACGGACGTATCTGACGTGGAGAAGCTTGGCAAGTTGCCCAGCGGAGACACCTGTATTGGGCGTACCGCAACGAAGGACCGGGCAAGCGCGACCGCCCGACAATGATGAGCACAACAGTTAAAAAAAAACAATAGAATAATAACCTGCCCTCCCCTCGTATATATAGAATGATCCGCACGTGCGACGTAACATATCGGACGGGAGCCCATTCTGAATCGGAAGGTGAGAACGCGAATCCTTCCGCAACGGCGGAAGGCCATAACGTCAATCCGTCCACAGCGGTGGGCAAGGCAGGAAAACTCATGATCGGATGTCGAAAGGTTTTAGAATTGGAGGACGAAAGCTTAAACCTTTCCGCAACGGGGAAGACTTACAAGAAAAAGGTTCCGACTCAAACTCAAAAGCAGTCGAACAAATCGCTCCAATCGGGAGGAAAACGAAAGTCGGAATTGAAAACCTATCCGCAACGGCAGAAGAAATGATCAAAAAGGCCTCCGATACCAAACAAAAAGCGTCCAATGTGGAAAACCCAACGTGTCGGAAGTCGGAGGGTTCTCTCTTCGCAAAGCAAAACCGTCCACCACTGCGGAAGACTAAAGCTGAGATCCATCCGCAACGTTAGAAAATCAAAACAGAACATCTCCCGATTCCAGCACATTGTCAAATGCGCTTAAGGGCAGTGATAGGACTCGATCAAAAAGCGGATGACTTAAGGCATCAAAGGAAGAAATCGAAACAATGGGTAGCTCAATCCAAGCATAAGCAAAGTCGTCCTGAAAGTTCTCATACCAGTTTCAGACCAAGAATCAAACTAATCCAAGCAAAGGAGGGTCCCAAATTTTTTTAGAATTTTGGGAAATTGTAGCAGCTGCAACAACACTTTAATTTGTTAATTTACCAGCGTAGATCCAAATCCTAGGCTCTATCAAGAGCTGAGAGGGATTAAATCTCTCTAGGTGCAAACCTCTTCTTAAGTATTACACCCAATGAGCTATCAACTTTGGTTTGTCCTATATATACCACTGATTTGATTCAAAGCAAAAGACACATCTTTTTATTTAAGGTCAACATATAATATATTTATTATTAATATTTAATATTATTTATGGCCAACTTATAATGTTTAATATTATTTTTTATTTTGTTATGAATGAACATTACAACATCTCCCCATAAATGGTTTTAAAATTTTGCTTTTTTATTGTTTTGTAAGGCCGACATTTATTTTGTTTTATAATTAAAAAATCTATTTTTTTATTAATAAAAATAACGTTACGTAACGTTACATAAAAATAACGTTACGTAACGTTACAAGATCTCCCCCATACTGGGCTGTAGAGAGCCTCTCGGCTCAATCAAAATTAACTTGCGCTTTAAGTAATTACCAGCGTAGATCCAAATCCTAGGCTCTATCAAGCGCCGAGAGGGATCAAATCTCTCGAGGTGCAAAGCTCTCCTCGAATGGCTCCTTGCGTACAATAAGTGAGAAAACCTTGGGCTATTTAAAAGCCTTGCATGGTTGTTTAAGAGGCCTCTCAACACAATAAACAAAATAAAGATTTTATATATTAATATTTATTGTTATTTGGAATAGAGTACACATTGAGCTGAATTTGAAATGATTTAAATAAAAAAATATACACACCACTTTAACTAACATTTAAATATTTACAAAAAATAATTAAAAGATAAAAAACAAAACTGATTTTAAGGAATCCCTCCCTATAATCAATTACAACATGGGACTTTTATTAAAATTCTAGAAAACCGATCTTTTATGAAAATAGTTCACTTCAAAATGACATAATGATGTCATGGCTAACATCACATTAAGAACAAACTTTAGAATCTTTTATTAAAAATGCTTTTTGAAAAAAAAATAAATGTAATATACAAACTTTAAGCAAAATATATTCTGTAATTGAAAAACATGAAACAAATTTAGGAAAAGCCAATTTTTTTTGAAGGATTCACTCCCTCAGAACCGGTCTTTTATGAAAATATTTAGAAGAATTCGATAGTCCGATCTTTTATGAAAAATACTTCACTTGGAAAATTTGTCACGTCTAACATCACATTAAGTTAAAGTTTAGATCTTTATAAAAATACTTAACTTCCAAAAAAAAAATGTTATCTACAAACTCTGAACAAAATATTATGTGTAGCTTAAAATTTTCAGAATAGAACTTTCAAAGTGTTTTTTAGAAATGCCAAAGCAAAATATTATGTGTAGTTTAAAATTTTCAGAAAATAACTTTTAAAGTTCTAATTTTAAATTGAAATGCCAAAGTGGTTTTCAAAAAATAGAAAATGTTTGAATGCTCATCTTCTTTATTTACTGGCATAAATCTGCTGAGTAACCCGAGTAATGGAATAAAGTGTTTGATTAGGTATGTTTAACTTGGACACACAATATATATTTAATTGCAATCGCTGGCAATGTCCGTGTCGAAATAATTTTTTCAATATTTTAAATTTTCAAATATTTTCCAGCTAATATCATTAATTTATAAAAATTAAACATCAATGCACAAACCAATAAATAAATGATACATTTTAAACTTCCAAAGTCTTCGCCAAACGATATTAAAGATTTAGATTTATTATTTCCAAAATGTTTTAGTCCGCAATAGTAGGCATTTATATTGTTTTGTTTTCACTCAAAATATTCCCAAAAAACTAAGAAGTTCCCATTCATTTCTTCTTACAGTAATAAGATGGCCCTCACTAATTCGATTTCCAGTTTCTCAGACATACATCCCTTTCAAACTACAGGACTTACGTACTCAGCTTTCTTACAATGTGCTTCTCGAGTTGATATTTTGATATTTTAAACTAACAGTTCTATTAAACCCACCATTTTACTACGCAATATTAAACGGGTGAATAAATATTACTGCAAGATGCAAGCTACGGCGACCTGGAATCGAAATTAGTTAGATTATTATTAAAAAGGTAACCAAGAGATTGGTATATAAAGAAAACGTGAGAACAGTTTTTTCTATCATGGAATAGACTATGAAATACCCTGGGCGACTTGATGAGGATCTCCCCCAGTGGATTATTCTGGTTTTGATGAGTGCATATTGTCTGGTCATGGTCGTGGCTATGTTGCCGAATGTTTCAGAGTAGTCATTGCTTGCAATTATTGAGTTAGGGTTGTATTGTTCACAAAATTCAACCCATCTATTCCTAGGATATTCAGAAAACATATTTTTAATTAAGGAGGAGGAGGGGAGGTGCAGGCGGCTGCGCAGGGGGAGGACGCGTGGGAGGAGGAAGAGGGCTGCACAATGGGAGGAGTATGCGGTGCACTGGGAGGAGAGCTGCAAGTGGAGCTGGAGCTGGAGAGGAGGGGGAGCGGATTTGGATTTGCATCTGAGGAGGTTTGTAGAGCTACTAATAGATTACTTGATCATATAGCTGCTTGAGAATAAATTTTTTTTTCTATAATATTTTTGTTGTTTTGGTGTATTAATATAGCGAGTGTGTTTCAAACGAAATGTTACGACCTTACATTATTAGGCCTACAAAATATTTACTACTTTTTACATTAGTTACATCGCGTTACAAGATCTCCCCCATAATACTCACTTTTACTATTATTTTTTGCCGACATGTTAGTATCGTTACATCACGTGACAAGATCTCCCCCATAATATTCACTTTTACTATTATTTTTTGCCGACATGTTAGTATCGTTACATCACGTGACAAGATCTCCCCCATAATATTCACTTTTACTATTATTTTTTGCCGACATGTTAGTAACGTTACATCACGTTACATCACGTGACAAGATCTCCCCCATACTGGGCTGTAGAGCGCCTCTCGACGCAATAAAAAAGTGTGAATGGCGATTAATATGCTTATTTCTTTGAGTCTTGCAAACTCCTGAACCGGTTTCAAGGAGATCTATTTTGCTATGAAATACCAAAGTCTGAAGTTCAGTTTAGTGGGTTGAGTGCATGCACATTGGACAGGATCAACAATCAACGAGATAAGTTTAAAAGATTGAAATGATCGAACCCCAAGGGTTAGCTCAATTGGTACGAAGTGCGTACACTCTTTCGTACACTCTTTCGGTTCGGGGGAGTGTCACGAGTCTTGAGTCCTCGGGTTAGGCCTTCTGCTAGGATGGCCGGTGGTTTACCACCTCTACCATCCACGAATGTGGGGAAGTATTGCTGGGTTTCCCGTGGATCTTTCCATCTGAAAAAAAAGATTGAAATGATACATAAACTTAAAAGGCTGAAATTACCCAAACAATTATGGTTCATACCACCTACACCTACTGAGATTATAACATACACCAAAACAAATAATATACTTTGTTTCTGCCACTGAATATACTTTGACGTGGCTGCCTCAAGATCGGACATCAAGATCCTGCGACGGAATATACTTTGACGTGTCAGCCTGATAAACCGTGAGTTCTGAGCACCTGTAAATAATTAACTAAAACTTTTAGCATTTCCTCGTTTTTTTCTTGCGGCAAATATAAGTACAGGAAATATTCACGTCAACGCCAAATTTTAACAGGCTTTTAGTTCTGGGTTTATGTAGGATGGATTGCCTCAGACCTGAATTTGCTTAATTATTATTTTTATCAATTTATAAATTTGTGCAATATAAGAATCTTCACAAATAAATAAAGAAATAGAGATAAAGATTTGTTGAAGAGAAATCTCTATTGCATACATGTAATGTAATTTTAAAATTAAAATTAGAAAGAATAAAAATGAAAAAGTATTATTTTGAATTATTTTCATATATATTTATTTCTAATTTTGAAGGATAGTCATAAAATCATTTTTGACGGTACAACTCTTGGTTGATGGATGGATAAGTAGTAGTTTGTGACAAATAATTCATTTAACTAAAATAAAATAATGACTTAACTTGTGATATATAGATATTTACCAGCCATAAGTTAAGTGCTTGTGCTAATAAAATTTGAATCATATTTAAAAGTCTTTATTTTTGTTAACCCTTTTCCATTTATTTAATATAAATTTTAATTTAAAAAAAGAAAGAAGAAAAGCAACCTATTGAAATAAAATCCAACAAAACTTTGAAGTGTGTGCTGCTTTCTACCACGTAATTTATCCATTGACCTTATTCCTTGTGTTTTTGTTAACCTTTTTCCAATTATTTATAACTTAAAAACAAAAAAAAATAATTTTCTTTACGAAAAGATCCCTGAGATGTCGTATATTTTTATAACTTTTTGGATGTATATTTTTATTTGCCATAACAAAAACACAATTTTTATTACAGTTTTTTTTTAAATAAATAAAAAATATTATATGAAATTGGAAGTGTGAAATTATTATGTCATTGGATAGAGAATTTATTGACTATTGTACAATTTTTTTGAATTAATCAATTTAAACATCATTAAAAAGATACCTCAAGGGTGTTTTTATGAAGATGGGTAACACTTTTTGGCAAGCAGAAGGCGCGGGTATGGTGAAACACAACCTCGATCAAGCTCTTAAAAGCTCAATTGAGGGCTTAATAAAGTGATCGATCAAGATTTTTTAATAAGCTCGATTGAGGGTTTTCTGAGATTTTTTAATAAGCTCGATCGAGGGTTTGTTAAACCCTTGATCGAGTTATGACACTTGATTGAGGGTTTACATAACCCTCGATTGAGAACCTGAGCTTGATCGAGGTAACTTGCTCGCTCGAGCCTATAAACTTGATTGAGTGATTGACGAAAGGTTGTGACAAAGTTGATGCTTGTGGAATTTGAAAGCTTGATTGAGCTCTATAAAGCTCGATTGAGATCTTGACTGAACTTTTGTAACAACGATTAAAAAAACAAAAAATAGAGCTCGACTTATTTCAAAGTGTTTGTCGCATAGGTGCTCGAATGAAGAGTATAGAAAAACTCGAATGAGAGGTGAAGAGAACTGCAACTTGCCACCACCACCTATTGTGTCGATTTGGTTGGGGACTGCAACTTGCCACTAGTCACCACTTCTTGCTACCATGGCCTCTACACTGAGAGGTAAGCAACTCAAAACCCCCCAAAATAAGTTCTTTTATGCATTGATTGAAACTGTTGTCGTTTTTTAGTAATTTTAATGAAAATTTGTTAAAACCCCCCAAAATCAGTTTTGTGCATTGATTGAAAGTGTTGTTTCTTTTAGTGTTTTTCATGATTCTTTTTTTGAAATTTGCTCAAAACCCCTCAAAAATCATTTCTTCTATGTATTTATTGGAAGTGTTGTATTTTTAGTGATTTTAATGAAAATTGAGTGAAATTTGTTCAAAACCCCTCAAAATTAGTTCTTCTATGCATTGATTGAAATTGTTGTTTTTTAGTAATTTTAATGAAAATTTTGTGAAATTTGTTCAAAATCCCCAAAAATCAATTATATACATTGATTGAAATTGTTTTTTATTGTTTAGTAATTTTAACAAAAATATTGTGAAATTAGTTATTTTTATTGTACATGTAATCCAAACTTTAGTTCAAAATAAATATAGATATTGAGAGTAGAGGGATTATTGTTTAATGTGAACTTGTATGGTACATGATGCATCGAATTTTATATCTATAGGTGTAATTTTTGTATTTGAGACAATGTCATTTTTCTTCTTTCCAACTCCATAGGTGGAACTCAATTTGGGCCATTATAACTTCTTATATGGTTGTTTCTCTTAAATAATGTATTTCAGATTAATTTCAGAAGTAGAAAAAACCCTAATTTGAGTAATACGTGTAGCTCCAAAATATCTTAACCATATGTGTTCATAGGTATATCTTCCAAAAAAAAATTGGTGATGTGCATTAGCTTAGAGATGTACAACCATTTCTATATTGAATGTACAACTATGATGGGCATGCTAATATTAGTTATTAGTTGTTCTAGGGGTTTCCATACTAAGTATGTAATCAAGAACATATATTGTTGGGGAATTCATTTACATGTATAATTTTCTTAGCACCTTTATTGTATTCAAATGATAACACATATATAATTTATCTTCATTGTTTAGATCCTACTCTAGAGCGGGGTTTTTCCCTCCACAAATCACGTTCATCAGGAGGATCTAGTGCTGCAACACCCCCACATGTCACAAGCGTAGTCGTAGCTGAACGATTTACATATAATTTTGTTTTTATTGAGTTACATAAAGAAGTAAATGATTGTATACATGTACATGCAATTATTAATTGTTGTTTGTTTCTACTTTCATAGGCACCTCACCAACTAGGCCATTTGGTGATCATGCATCCAGGAGCATCATGGCCAATGTCTCGTACGATGGCCACGACACATTGACCTCCTTATAGCATGACAAAGAGGTTCTTCATCATGTAGGTACATTAAATTCATATTGATATCTTTTTCAACTATCAATATCTTTCTTTTGTATAGGTATTTTGTACTTTGATTAATATATTATTTTTATTTGTTTATTAGGTGTTGGTCATGATTCTCCACCTTATAGGAGGATGCTATCACGAGGATCACAATCGAGGAGATCACATTGCAGCATGATTGGCTGCGCACCCAGTTAGGGTCCATGCACCTTGATTGTCCATCCAGATGATCGATCAACATGATGATCAATCTGGTCAATGGATTGTTGGAGGTGCACCAAAGGACATGGCCTCTTAGTGACATCTAGAATAGGAGGGAACATGTATTGGGTCCTAACAAATGGGATACTATGAAAGCTGCAACAAGAGGAACTTGGATGTCAAGGGAAACTTGTTTGACATCCCTCCTAGTAGTGCTCCCGGACAAACCCTCCAACTACGAGAGTTTAGGCTTGAGGCCACTACGCCTCAGGTTTATGATAGGTTTAATGGAGCATGGAGAATATTCCCCCACCATGACCAACTCTCATTGTAATTTTCCAAACATGTGTATGCAAAGTTTGTGCTACACATGCGTCCTGATCACATGAGTACACTGTCGTCATTTTATGGTGTCGGGTGGGGATGTATTGATGAGTGTCCTAGGGCTCACAAATACCTTATTGTTGCACCACCACCTCCTTGACTAGTTCCCATTCCTAGTCTAAGTGTTATTGGGTGAAATGATGTAGTTGAGCCATTGCAACCCAATATTGAGGCACGAGATTTGGTGGAATACACCATGTGCATTGCATGGAGCAATGCTACAATGCCCATCCATGAAAACAAGTTTAGACCATGCCTTGGAACTACAAATACCAAGTTATCATGGGTGGACGAGTCAATTATTCGAGTGCTTGACCATGAGATTCTACTTATGTATGCTATGAGTGCCCAAGATGCATACTACCGTCTATATGAGAGATGTGGGTCGTCGTCAAAAGACCATGTATATTTATGTACTTAAGTTTTTTTTTGTTATACGTCATTGAACAATCATCTTTATTACATGCACATAAAAAAGAGTCAATTGAGTAACACTGATTAGTTTTTTGTTGATCCATGCAGTGGACCACCTTTATGGATTCACTCAATGCTACTTCGCCATCGGTTGAGTGTCCAACCATTTCCCCTAGTGATGTCTCCATGGTACACATGCTACTTCTCCATCAGTTGAGCATACAACCATTTCCCTTAGTGATGTCTCCATTCCTCATTTTAACTTTGTCAATTACATACATGCATATAATTGCAATTATTTTATTGTAACTTTCTTCTTATCCCTTGCTCAAATTGCATAGGGTAGAGGCAGAAGGATTGCATAGGAGCAAGGGATTCATTCTCCCTTGAGTTCTGACCATCAATTGCTATTCGAGGAGGTACTGTAACTTATGTTGCAATGACATAAAGAATTAAAGTTGATGTTTAATTTATAATGTTAAGTTTTATTATTTTAATTATTACATGCATGACGTCACCATATACAGGCTCAAGTATAGCTTGGAGTCGAGACTGCATCGATGCTCACAAAGGAGTGGGAAAGGTTGACTCCACATCGTCTTGGTGAGGACCCATATACTCAAAATCATCTTGGAGTCACCACACAACCGGATTTGGACATTCTTACCATGGACTCGAGTCAAGTAAGTTGATCATTCCACTTAAAATTTTAAAAATATGTCATCTACCTAATTTTAATTACTAAAATCTAACTAACTTACGATGTTCACAATTTTAATTTTTGCAATCCCCATATTTATACATCAATTTCGATCATGGGTTTCCCTGTCGCCAAGGGCATGGTACAGGTGGTACTAGAGGTGGGGATGACCACAGATCCCTCGAGGGTCTTGGACCACATATTTGACGAGATTTTTTAATGTTGTGCTATGTTTATTGTTATGCATATATATGCTTTTTTTAATGTATACATATGTACAAGTGTAATTTTTAATATACTTGAATGACTATTTGGTATCATATTTTTTCTTTGAGGATATATGATGTGTGTATGTTATTTATGTTTATGGGAATTTATCTTTATCAAGTATGTTTATGTTTATGCACCTGCATATTAACTTTATCTTATGTTCATGTATATATTGACAATTGTACAATTGATGTATATATTGACAATTGTACAATTTTACAATTAGAAGTTACAAGTTTAGAAATTGATGTTACAATTAGTAGTTACAAGTTACAATTTGACCTCTAGAAGTTACAAGTTTATCTTTTGTTCATGTTTAATGTTTATGTTATTTATCTTATGCTCATTTGTCATTTACAATTTAGGATGTTAGATACACTTTACAAGTCACAATTAGGATTACACGTTACACTCTAATTAGATTTACAAATTACAAGAAAACAAATTCATGAAGCTAGTTTCAATTAACAATAACAATGTAATAACAATGATTAGATTTACATATTATTGCTTATAACAAGAAATTACAATTCATGATGCTAGTTTCAATTAACAATAATAATTATAGTTACAATTGTAAATTACATTTTTTTTTGTAATTAGCCTCTTACATTACATCGTCATAAAATTTGCATAGATATACAAAGGATGATGATCCCAGGCCTTCAAAAAGAAGTATTTTCCTAAACCATAGACCATAGAAAGACTATGAACCACCTTCACAATCATAACATATATTCCCTCTATTGGGATACATAGTTTTACAATGAAACTACTAATGACCAAAATTCTAACCAAAACACATAAACATAAACCATAATCCACCGTGGATGAAAAAATTATGCCCATGATTCGAACTTAGATAGACACATTGCATACCCATTTATGGAAACGTTCCAGAGACACCATGGTTGAGTTAATAACATTGCATCAATGGCTCTTCAACTTAGGGTACTGGGTGTGTTCTCATGACTCATAATGACACCTTACATATTTCCCTTTGGACATCTAATATTTATATCCACTGTTTCAACTTGTGCTTTTACTGGCATGGCTGAAGTTACACCCTCTTCCTTGACACCCTACACTCTTGGATCCAAAGGATCCAAGGTTGAGGAGTGTAGAGTCATAATTGTAGCTACAGAAGGAACCTCTATCGTTGGTCCATCCATACTATCTTTTTTCCTTCGCCGAATGTTGGGAGAGTGATATTAAAAATCTCAACGATATCCATGCACCAACTCATTATTGCTTGCACCTGGAAAGCAATGGCTTGGAGTCTTTATTGTGTGTTGTCACCTAGACTCTGCATGTCATTCTGGATGTCAAAGAGTGATTCCTTCATTGATAATACATGTTGCATTAGTGCTCAATTATTTGTATCAATATGACAAGCTTGGGAGAATCTTTCCTGTCTACTCGAAGCCATTAAGTGCTCCCTTACCATGTATGCAACAACAATGCAACGATAAATATTATTTCAAATTGTGTAATCTCTATGATCAGTACCCAAGTCTACCCTACTCTCTTTGTAGATGAAACTAGAATGACTTTGCTGCTTGGAATTTGAAGGTGGTGTTGTTGTTTCAGTCGTGATTGTGCCAGGTTCAGTCTCCATAAATCACAGTTAATGTTCACATTGGCCTGACAGGTTCAAGCATTCAGATTGGAAGTTTATTAAATTTCCATCTGCCTTGTACCTTATATCGGTGTAAATTCCTGTCTTGTCACCTCCAATACTCTCATTTTTCCACACTATGACTCCATCTAGAGTACACATTAAAATATCTACAAGTCACAATTAGAGTTGCATTTTACAATATACAATTGACCATTGTAATTACAATTACAAATTACAAAATTTCACTATCACAAATTAAATTTTTTGTAGAATTACTCTAAGAAACTACTAATTATAAATGCACACATTACAATTGTACAATTAAAATTAAAGAACTTATTAATTAGACATGTAAAAAGAACAACTTACAATCCCATTTACAATTAAAACAATATAGATAATAGGGCCATATATACCATGTTGAAGATTGATACAAAATCAGATGGTTTGAAAATCTTACAAATCATAGTTTGAAAATCATTCCTCTGGCCAATGAGTTATAGGAATGCAAGTCTCCATAGTATGGTCATGGTCATCTTTTGCCATATTCCATCTCTTTGGTTCATCGCTCTTCACCTTGATTGCCATGAGATATATCTGAGTTGCCACTACCAAATGACTATATTGGCAAGATATATACTCAAGAATATAGTCTTAGTAAATAATATAATTTCCTTGTTTTTTCAATTTATGGAAAAAACATCCCATGACAACTAGGTATCCACTTTGGTACGTGAAATCACCATCTCTATAGGATTGCACCAACCTACTTTTAAATTTTGGACATCTCATTAAATAATATGTGACATTTTTTTAAATTTCCCAAGGTGCAATGATAAGAAAATACACCACCTACCACAAATTTTAAAATTTGTTAATAAAATGTATATACATTCAAGTACAAGTTTGGAAGTTTGAACATTCAATCGAAGATTACAAATAAAATCATTTGATGTGTATAATGAGTAAACTTTGTGTTAAATTTTCATATGCTAAGCTAGATCATTAGTATTTCATTTCGAATTCATAACAAAAGCATATAAACAGGATCATTGAAAGATAGAAAAGCACAACCATACAAAAGGAACACAAAGATTTATCCTGGGAAAACCATAAAGGGAAAAACCCAGCAAAAGCTTCCTCAATATAGATGCCCCAAAAAGAAGGTAAAAGGTAAAACCAACAAGGAGATCAAAGCCTGATCCTCCTCCTTCTCCAGCTACTCTTCTCTTCTCCACTAATGCGCTACACAAGTGAGAGTGTGTGTTTCAAATGAGGAGCACCACACCTCTATTTATATTCATCTGTTCACTTGAATTAACTCATTCGACATGTAGGCTCGAGTTAAATCATGTAGGATCGAGTTACACATTTAGGCTTAAGTAACCACACTAGGGTGCTAATGACCCTGTTGCAGCTGCAACATTTCCCAAAATTCTAAAATTTTGGGACCCTCCTTTACTTTGAATTAGTCAGATTTCCTCTTGTTTTCAGCCTATTTGATTTTGGCCTTTGGATTTTAAAGCGTCTCCCAGACATTTTGGTTGCTGCAAATCACTTGGTTTTCCTCATTTCATGTGTTAATTTTTATCTTAAATTGAGCTCCTCGCTGTTTTGCAAAACTTTTTAAAGCCTCCGTTTCAAAGTTTTCTTGTATCGGGAGGTATTCCTTTGACTGTCCCACCGTTGCGGGTGTCCTTCAACTCTTAAATTTCTTTCCCGCCCCGCCGTTGCGGGTGACTTCCGAAACGTAATCGTTTCTTTTTTGCCCCACCGTTGCGGGTGCTTTCCAAGTCTTGGTTATCGTTTTGCGCCAACCGTTGCGGGGGTTGGTCTTTTCGTTCCGTCGTTGCGGGTGGTGGACTGTTCCGGTATGATGCGGGCATTGTTTTCATGCCGCGTCGGAGGGGGGTGAACACTGCTGTTGCCGCCGTTGCGGATCAGTAAGAATTCCGAGGTGCTCGTCTTTCGTCGGCTACGTGTATCGGAGCCCTGTAGAGTGTTTACTACCCCGTTGCATCCGCCGTTGCGGGGGTGGCTGAACTCTTGGTCACCCGACCAATGTATATGTCGCCGCCCGACCACGAATTATCGTTCGCTCGACCCATTTCTTTGTGTGCGTTGCGGGTGATGGAGTAGTGAGGATGGTCCGCCATTGTGGAGAGGGCTGAGCTTTAGTCGCCCGACATAACTTTCGTGTCCCCTCCGACTGAGTTGACCTGTCGCACGTGTGAAGTTTTTATATATACGGGGGGCGTGTGTTTGGTTTTTTATTGTTGTTTTGTTGCGCCCAAGCTGTCAACGCTGTCGACTTTGCGAATCCGGTGGAGCGTCGTGCCTGTACCTGCCACCAGCTGTCGATTGGAAGCTCCGCCATTGTTGCCACAGCAGCTTCAAACCCCTGCCAGGTAGGATCGTAACCGCTTTGCCTAGTATTTTTCAGGTTTGAGCTAGATAGTGTTGGCTTTGGTGGGGTGACTGTGTTTAGGTCCCCGTAAGTCCTTTGTGCTCGCACGACGAGTTTCCCACCCGCAGCTGAGTTTGTCATAGCCGTCTCCCTTGTGGTTTACGCCCGTCTTTCTTCTCTAGGGTCCCCAGTTAGATAGCCCTTTGCGGTTAGTAGGAGGGTGCCTTTGCTTTTAAAATCCTGCGTTTAACCTATCCGTTTATACCGCCGTCGCGTCTAGAGAGGAGAGAGTTTTTTCCTTTCTTTTAAGCCCGCGTTTTATCTTGTATTATTTTGGGGTTGGATAGCTGCTGCGGTTAGAAAGGGGGAGTTTTCGTCTTTATAGAACCCTCGTATTACCCGTGGCCGTTTTGTTTCGCCTTGAACCAGTGGAGGAAGACAAGGTGCAGGCGGCTGTTATGCCGCCTGCACCCGGTCTGGTGCTTATCATGATGGGGTCTGTCAATACTTTGGAGGGGTTTCGCCGAAGTTTTCATGGAGAGGCCTGGATGGTCGTTCCCCTTATGCGTTTTCCCTTTTTCTCGAACCCTTACCTACGCCTACGCTGCACTGTTCGTCGTTTTCCACCGTGCGAAACCCTAGGGCCGCCCCGCTGTTGGTTTTTTTGACTTTTTGAGGGTAGAACGAACGGCGGTGCCGGTGAAATCACCCTGCGCGAAATGATTCCAGGGGTGCCCGTGGTTTATGGTAGCACTGATGTAATTATCATGTCCTCGAACGACATTGCCTTTTTTGTTTATCCTTGCTAAAGCTTTGTATAAGTTCAAATGATAGTTGCCCCTTGCATTTGCATCGCATATCATTTCATTGATGAAAAATGGCATACTGGAAAGTAATGTAAGATGGATGATGAACCGGTTAATGAGTGAATTCATGTTAGTAAGATAGCTCATTATATCATAGAAATAGTCTGAGTTTTTGTGCTGATAATTTCAGGATATAGATTGGTTGTACATACATGTGAAGATTGCTTTCTTTTTACACATTGATATGAAATAATAGCACAGCCCAAAAGATTGCATGACTAGTTCAAAGCTTTCAACTTGAAGAGCCTATATCTGATATCATTATAGACAATGGAAAAAGATTAAACTGATTCATAATATTCACAAATTTGAATTGCTCAATATCATGATGTTTTACATTGCAGGAGGATTTTAAAATGTCCAGAAGACAGAAAAAGAAGGCTCCTGTAGTAGAAGAACAAACAGCAATAGAGGCCGTCTTACCAACCGAGTATATATATGAGGATACCCAGTGTGTCACAGGGGTGGACCCTGAGTATAAGTGGGGAGACATATATAGGCTGATTTCCCATAGGGAAGTCCCAGATATGGGCCTGGAGGAGGAGCCCATCTACGCAAACATAGAAAAATCTGCAATTATGAAGGTTGCCACCAGGCCAGAAATGTTTCCATGTTCTGAGGTGATGAGGTGGATCTTGCCACATACAAACCATGGCTCAATGCTTATCTGTAATGTTGAAGGTCAGGGCTATGCTGCCTTTAGCCCCGGATATGTAGCCTTAGCCTACCACCTGCCTAAGCCTCAGGTTTTCTTGTCCAATGAGTGGTTGGACAATCTCAGGATGGATCTGATAGAAACCATGAGAAGAATGCTATTACCTGGGAAGCTCTATAGACAAAGAGCTACTGAAGATTATGACACAACCAGCCTTAGAGCCCCTTACAGATTCATCGCTCTAATGCTGAATAGGATCTTCGGGAGGGCTAATGGCAGATTATTCAAATTCGAATGGATACCCTTGATTTTCTATGTGGCCATTGAAGGGACCATTTTCAACTGGTCCAGCCTGGTATCTAGTAGTCTATCTTCTTGTATAGCTGCAGCAAAGGGAGGAGTAGAACAGAAAAAATCTGAGTTTTATATGAGCTCGATCCTGATTGACTGCATACTCTGCCACCAGCCCTTTCCCGGGCTCAAATGTGTTTGGGACAACGACAGAATGCCCGTAAATGCAGCCTACAAGCTACTGGGGGCTCATCAATACTACAGTTATTATCGAGAAATCTGTGAACATTTTATCATGCCTCTACACACTCTGATCTTCCGAAAGGAATGTGACTGCATGTCTGAAGAAGCAATGCAGGTGATAGAGGAGTTTGGTGATTATTTCTTGACAGAGAACGGGATGTATCTTAGGATGTATGGTGGGTCAAGGACACCTTATCTGCTGCCCAAGTATGCAACAGATTATATCATCCATAAGGAGGCTGTTAGACAGGTGTTTATTGACGGGGTCGGCCATTTCTTATTCCAGAAAAAGAAGGCGGTCTATCCACCCTTACCATTTAAGTTAGGAAGCTACATTTTCGCCAATGTGAAACAGGCTCCAGAATTTATAGAGGAACTAGAAAGGTTCCATTTTGGGGAGAATCCCTTACTATTGCC
>LPNX011060096.1:0-104558 GCA_001517045.1 Pseudotsuga menziesii | reverse complement strand
GCTGAACTCTTGGTCACCCGACCAATGTATATGTCGCCGCCCGACCACGAATTATCGTTCGCTCGACCCATTTCTTTGTGTGCGTTGCGGGTGATGGAGTAGTGAGTATGGTCCGCCATTGCGGAGAGGGCTGAGCTTTAGTCGCCCGACATAGCTTTCGTGTCCCCTCCGACTGAGTTGACCTGTCGCACGTGTGAAGTTTTTATATATACGGGGGGCGTGTGTTTGGTTTTTTATTGTTGTTTTGTTGCGCCCAAGCTGTCAACGCTGTCGACTTTGCGAATCCGGTGGAGCGTCGTGCCTGTACCTGCCGCCAGTTGTCGATTGGAAGCTCCGCCATTGTTGCCACAGCAGCTTCAAACCCCTGCCAGGTAGGATCGTAACCGCTTTGCCTAGTATTTTTCAGGTTTGAGCTAGATAGTGTTGGCTTTGGTGGGGTGACTGTGTTTAGGTCCCCGTAAGTCCTTTGTGCTCGCACGACGAGTTTCCCACCCGTAGCTGAGTTTGTCATAGCCGTCTCCCTTGTGGTTTACGCCCGTCTTTCTTCTCTAGGGTCCCCGGTTAGATAGCCCTTTGCGGTTAGTAGGAGGGTGCCTTTGCTTTTAAAATCCTGCGTTTAACCTATCCGTTTATACCGCCGTCGCGTCTAGAGAGGAGAGAGTTTTTTCCTTTCTTTTAAGCTCACGTTTTATCTTCTATTATTTTGGGGTTGGATAGCTGCTGCGGTTAGAAAGGGGGAGTTTTCATCTTTATAGAACCCTCGTATTACCCGTGGCCGTTTTTTTTTGCCTTGAACCAGTGGAGGAAGACAAGGTGCAGGCGGCTGTTATGCCGCCTGCACCCGGTCTGGTGCTTATCATGATGGGGTCTGTCAATACTTTGGAGGGGTTTCACCGAAGTTTTCATGGAGAGGCCTGGATGGTCGTTCCCCTTATGCGTTTTCCCTTTTTCTCGAACCCTTACCTACGCCTACGCTGCACTGTTCGTCGTTTTCCACCGTGCGAAACCCTAGGGCCGCGCCGCTGTTGGTTTTTTGACTTTTTGAGGGTAGAACGAACGGCGGTGCCGGTGAAAGCGCCCTGCGCGAAATGATTCCAGGGGTGCCCGTGGTTTATGGTAGCACTGATGTAATTATCATGTCCTCGAACGGCATTGCCTTTTTTGTTTATCCTTGCTAAAGCTTTGTATAAGTTCAAATGATAGTTGCCCCTTGCATTTGCATCGCATATCGTTTCATTGATGAAAAATGGCATACTGGAAAGTAATGTAAGATGGATGATGAACCGGTTAATGAGTGAATTCATGTTAGTAAGATAGCTCATTATATCACAGAAATAGTCTGAGTTTTTGTGCTGATAATTTCAGGATATAGATTGGTTGTGCATACATGTGAAGATTGCTTTCTTTTTACACATTGATATGAAATAATAGCACAGCCCAAAAGATTGCATGACTAGTTCAAAGCTTTCAACTTGAAGAGCCTATATCTGATATCATTATAGACAATGGAAAAAGATTAAACTGCTTCATAATATTCACAAATTTGAATTGCTCAATATCATGATGTTTTACATTGCAGGAGGATTTTAAAATGTCCAGAAGACAGAAAAAGAAGTCTCCTGTAGTAGAAGAACAAACAGCAATAGAGGCCGTCTTACCAACCGAGTATATATATGAGGATACCCAGTGTGTCACGGGGGTGGACCCTGAGTATAAGTGGGGAGACATATATAGGCTGATTTCCCATAGGGAAGTCCCAGATATGGGCCTGGAGGAGGAGCCCATCTACGCAAACATAGAAAAATCTGCAATTATGAAGGTTGCCACCAGGCCAGAAATGTTTCCATGTTCTGAGGTGATGAGGTGGATCTTGCCACATACAAACCATGGCTCAATGCTTATCTGTAATGTTGAAGGTCAGGGCTATGCTGCCTTTAGCCCCGGATATGTAGCCTTAGCCTACCACCTGCCTGAGCCTCAGGTTTTCTTGTCCAATGAGTGGTTGGAAAATCTCAGGATGGATCTGATAGAAACCATGAGAAGAATGCTATTACCTGGGAAGCTCTATAGACAAAGAGCTACTGAAGATTATGACACAACCAGCCTTAGAGCCCCTTACAGATTCATCGCTCTAATGCTGAATAGGATCTTCGGGAGGGCTAATGGCAGATTATTCAAATTCGAATGGATACCCTTGATTTTCTATGTGGCCACTGAAGGGACCATTTTCAACTGGTCCAGCCTGGTATCTAGTAGTCTATCTTCTTGTATAGCTGCAGCAAAGGGAGGAGTAGAACAGAAAAAATTCGAGTTTTATATGAGCTCGATCCTGATTGACTGCATACTCTGCCACCAGCCCTTTCTCGGGCTCAAATGTGTTTGGGACAAAGACAGAATGCCCGTATATGCAGCCTACAAGCTACTGGGGGCTCATCAATACTACAGTTATTATCGAGAAATCTGTGAACATTTTATCATGCCTCTACACACTCTGATCTTCCGAAAGGAATGTGACTGCATGTCTGAAGAAGCAATGCAGGTGATAGAGGAGTTTGGTGATTATTTCTTGACAGAGAACGGGATGTATCTTAGGATGTATGGTGGGTCAAGGACACCTTATCTGCTGCCCAAGTATGCAACAGATTATATCATCCATAAGGAGGCTGTTAGACAGGTGTTTATTGACGGGGTCGGCCATTTCTTATTCCAGAAAAAGAAGGCGGTCTATCCACCCTTACCATTTAAGTTAGGAAGCTACATTTTCGCCAATGTGAAACAGGCTCCAGAATTTATAGAGGAACTAGAAAGGTTCCATTTTGGGGAGAATCCCTTACTGTTGCCGCCTGCGAATTTCCAGGCCTCAACAGACCCACCTTTACAATTAGAGGGGACTACCTCATGACTCTTATTAGTTCTTCCGATTAGAAGCATCGGGGTACAAAGTAATACAAGTGGTTCTCCCGGTAGGACCATCGGGGACCACAAAAGATACATATAGAATATTCTTCGAAGTTACAATATTTCAACACTTTGGTTAATGTTTATTTGCATACCTTCCCTAACCTCGTTAGAAACCTGATCATGATCTCATGATACCACGACATCTTCAGTTTGCATCTCTTTCCATGTCTAAATTGGATGAGGACCCTTTGGGTTAATAGGGACATATTTCCATTGTTTCACATGTCCAACATTTTGGCATATATTAATCTTGCATTGATATTCGTTGATGCATAACTCACAAAAGAACACATATTTATTTTTTCTATGGAAAATATGTCACTCGTGTCCTTACTCCAAACATAGTGTAGTTCCATCATCCCATGTATTGTCTCACAATATCAAGGAATGGATCTATTCACATCGCCAATGGAGACATTTCGAAAGAACTTGCATCAAAATATATGTATCAAATAGATAAATTTTCAACTAAGAAGATGTT
This sequence comes from Pseudotsuga menziesii, assembly GCA_001517045.1. Classification (NCBI taxonomy): domain Eukaryota; kingdom Viridiplantae; phylum Streptophyta; class Pinopsida; order Pinales; family Pinaceae; genus Pseudotsuga; species Pseudotsuga menziesii. The sequence continues at coordinate 101,116 of LPNX011060096.1, read as the reverse complement.
TCAGATAAAATTCAAAATGTGAGCTTAAACTACACAATGTTGTGTCTTAACTATGCATCAGCCTTGCCAATTCATGACCTTCATGTCCCAAATGCAATGTGCACCAATTGATTACTTCTATAGATGATTTGAGTTAGGTTGCACCGGGACTCATATGGTACCTTCTAAGTGCCCATTTCACACAAGCACTTGCACCATCATGCTCACCCTTTTTGTGCCCTGTTTCCAAAAAAATCCAAGTATGTAGAACTTTTGTCTCTTTATGAAGGAAACTAAACCAGTAAAAAGAGCGTACTAATTTGAACTTCCCTGCACTCCCATTTGGTGCTAACACCAAAAATTGTCCACATAGCTCTCTATTGTCTAAACCATAATTATACATCATAATCCCACCATCATTTCCTCCATTTTGACCTTCACAACTAAAATTCCACCAAAAATGGTCCAAAACATTATTCTTCCTTCCCCCATAAATACAAGGAAGTTGAGCATTTATTGTGACATAACCCCTCTCTCTCCAAAAGGACAAAAAACCCTAAAATTAGAATGGGTCAAAAACCATGGATAAATACCATGTACAATAAAATACCATGGGTCATAAAACCTTGGATCACCCTATAAATACATTGTGAAGGTCTCCCCATAACAACTTTTCATCAGATTCCCAACTTTTGGACATTCCTTACATTTTCTGGAACCTTTTTTCCATCACATCCTTTAGCCACAATATCCCACGTTGCACATCGATTTCTTTCCTTGTAACCCTTACTCCCTTTTCCGGTGAAAACCCTTTGTTGGAGATAAATGGAGACCAGGATCGTGGAATCCTATGGACCATTTCCTCAAATGACTGCAATGGCCCATTTTAAAGGTATTTATTGTTATTTTATTGCATTGGTTAGATTAAAAATATTAAATTGTTGTTATTATTTATTGTAAGTCGAGGTTGAGAAATCCCTTGCACCATGAACTATCACAGACATGACCCCCTTGTGGCAGACCCAAACCAGTCCTGTCACAATGCCTGCCCCCATACCCAAGCCGACAATTTTCCTTAAAAATATCTCAGTTACTGTCAGATCGCACTTATCCGGCAGAAAGCTGCGACCTAGATTGCACCTTTGTTCCTGATAAGCGCGAACTAGGTCGTTCTTGCTCCCCCGATAAGTGTGACATGGAACAAAACTCCAGATCACACTTGTCTAGGCTTCCAGAGTGATCTCGGTCACTATTGTGACCCAGTTTTGTGCGACTTGCCGCACATAAACCCCTATTTTGTGTGACCTGAGTCTTTTTTGTTGATTTTTTGCTCCGATCGCGACTGCTTTACAATTATGTGCGACCCTGACCACACCTATTCCACTGACAAGTGCGGCCTTTTGTTTTTTCAGTCTTTTTTGGTGTTTGAGACCCTTTTGCATACCCCCTGTCCATGTTCTATCTCTTCCCCAACTATTTCCTTCCATATCTGATTACTTACAACTCCTTGATTTGTTTTTTGGTCCTCTTTGTCTTGTATGTGATCCCCCTTAGTCAAGCTTGGTAGTTAAGACCCCTCGTGTGTTTCCTACAACCTGTGAAGTTCCTTATGTGTTCATTTACTTGTGTACATTTTGTTTTATGGAAAAATTAGTTGTTTTGAAAAATATTTACTGTCATTTACTGTTATTTATTTTTCTGCATGTGCATCTCGGCAGTGAGATCGCTGGAGTTTAGACATTACACATCACTTGTGCACACATATCACACCCTAAAGTAAAACTCTTGGTTCATGACCCTAAGCTGAGCCTAAAATTTAACTTAACTCAACCAACATTTTAACTTCATTTGAGGACCAAAACAATATTTTAGTTAAGTTAGGAAACTGGGGATACTAAATCCAAATAACACCCCTTTTTCACTTATATATGAGACATAGTTGTTGTCCTTTAGGGTACCAAAATCCTCTAGTACTTATTGACACGATCACAACCAGTTTTTTGGGAGCCCCCCACTTTGTGGGAGTAAGCCACAATGAAAGGGTTCCAGAAGTCAAGGTGGAATACCACACTCCATTCTGCACCGAAGGCTAACCCTTCATAGTCCTCCTCGTGCATGCCAAGGACCATATCGGGTGTTGAGGACCAAAGGGTTGAAGTGTTAGGAAACCATCTTGGATGTGTCATGAACGAGGTAGCCTAGTTTCCATTCCATTAGGGATATTTTACTCGAGGTCCCTTTCGATAGTGGGATTCTCTTAGCCTCTGGTTCTTCCATTTCCTATTATTTGACAGTGGATTTCATCACCCAACAAAGGATATGATTTGTGAGGGGCTTCCATATTGTAGCTAGGAGTTTTATTGCACTTATACCATATAGGTTAGTGCATCATTTTCTTTCTAGGTAGTGCTACCAAACTCCCTTCGGGCATCCCTAAGTTTGAGGGAAAGGCAGGAGAAAACCCTCAAAACCACATCATGTCCTTCCACTTATGGTGTTCCTCTAACAACATAGTGGACGATTCTATCCGATTGCATCTATTTCAACGCTCACTCACTAGTGTTGCATCCAAATGGTACATTGAATTGCCTCATGCCACTTATTCGTATTTTTCCTCGTTGGTCTCGATGTTTCTCTATTATTTGCAATTACCCATCTGTTATGATGAGGGCGTGGAAATCCTATTAACCTGTAGACATAACACTGCTACCCATATCACATATCATATCTATGAGTGGCGTTGTCGTCATAGCTTGTGTAAAATCCAGTTAGATGATAGGATTTTTCTTGATTGGTTTCTCAAAACCTTACTCCCCCCATAGCTAAGGATGTTTCATTCAAGCGCCCACAAACTGAGGAAGAGGCCATCCTTAAAACATAATAGTTCTATCTCATCTATTCCCAATCGAGTTATATGTATACCATCATACATGATGCTCCTTGTGCCAGATACTCACGTCGAGATATGTTTGGGGAATCCCATGCTGTTGATGGAGTCATTGGCTCTATTACCCAACATCCCCACCTATACATGACCTCTCCTTCAATGCCACCTCATTCCAGTAACACCCCTAGTGTTTCCCAATCTGGCTATGCCCCTGATTTTTCATGTGTAGCGGCTCAGTCTGGAGCCACACCTTCATATGCATCTCTCGCACCAGTTCCTCACGTTCAGGGAACAAACTACTTGGCACCTGCATGTAATGGCCAAACGATAGGATTTTAAGCCCCTCCAGCTACTCCTTCCTACTACCCTCTACCTGTGCAACCTACACCTGATGTGACCCCGAATCCTCTTGTTCCTCAAGGAAAGGTCTACGCTCAACATAACCTCCATAATAAACCCGCCCCCAATAACCAACAAGGGTAGAGAAGATGATATAGAGGTAGGGACCATGGAAACAACCAACCTCAAGGAGGTGGACAACAACCCAACCATCCGTATAATAACATAGCTAATCCCCCTACACATAACCCCCATCGTCCACCTAGACCTGGAAAGAACCCTCATTTGTAGACTAACCATCTGTGCATCGTTTGTGATACTTACGATCATTATACACATCAATTCCCCCATATGAATCGAGTCCGCCACTTGTTATAAACCGACAATCAACGTGATCATAATGTAGCCACTCCGACACAACCAAAACCAACACCACAAGGTCCTCCACCTATGGTGCTGGAGAAATCGTTAGCAAACCAAGGAGTGGTTGCAACCCAGCCCTTGGTACCACAAAATACTGCAACCGCTTCTGCGAGACAACCCATTGATCCTAGTGTCCATCACCTTATGACATTATCATATGATGTCAACTTACAGACTTGATGAAACCAATATGGCTCCACCATGGAAACCATTAATCCCTCCATGACATCTACCTCTACCTCTCTCGATATGTCCTTACATTTGCCAAGACCCCACACGAGAGGGACTGCCAAAGTCTCGCAGTTCCTTTTGCATTGCGTCACGAAGAACCCCACTACTAGAGCCACTTTTAATTACAGTATCATCGACGACTTGGCCCAGTCTCCTTCGGCCATGGCCGCTCTAGAAGTCCTTAAAACTTGTCCTTCACAACACAAATATTTTTTATCCACTTTAGATGTTGTCGATCCCTTTGATTCCAGGTTAATCACTTTCGAATTGGATCAAGGAGAACCCTGGATGTCATCATACGTAGTCTTCCAGGTTCTGGTCATGATTAAGAATTTGGTCATTCATCGATGAGGGGGATCCACCTGCATTATGTCAACCTTTGTTTGGCAGAAACTTGGATCCCCAACCCTTCAACCTTCCACCACCGCCCTTTGTGCTTTCGATGACCGTGCTGCTCAACCACAAGGCGTTCTCACGAATGTCCCCGTTGAGTTAGTGGGAAAAATTGTGTTGATTGACATTGAGGTTGTCAACGCTTAACTTGATTACAACCTCCTCCTCAAACGTAGCTATATGTATGCAATGCACGTCGTTTCCTCCATTGTATTTTGACTCTTGATGTCCCCCCATGATGGGAAGACAATGACTATCGACCAATTGATGTATTACGATCCTAAAGGACTGACCACTCCGGAGTATGTACTCCCTACGATCGACAACACCATCGGCAACGTATCCATCCCTTGTCTGTCGTTGGTCCGGGCCTATTTGCAAACACCCCTTTGATGGACACCTTTTTGTCCCTACCACACCCTCCTTCGATGAACAACATATTAGATTTGTGTACTATCACATATGGTAACATTTTGACCTCCTCACAACCTCAGCCGCAACCCCAACTACATACGTCGGGGAATTACTAGGGTTCATTCCTTATAGACACGATCCCCTTCCTCTTTCCACCTTCTAGAATTGTGAGTAAGCCAGTCATGGCTACTCTTAATCTTTCGAGCTTCACTTTGGGTATTTCTGTGTGGTACTTGGATCCACTCACCCTTCCCTCGACACCACATATCGTGTTGACACTGGTCCAACCTATTGAGACAGTGTCACACCCACCTCTTGGTACGCGACCGACTGCTTCTCCTGCTACTTCTACTCCCCCTCCTCTCACGAAGACTGGGGGAAAGGAACCCAAATCCCCAATAGAACCACACCCACATCCTACTTGTGATTTATGCGATATCCAAGGGCATGCGACAAGAATTTGTCCATATTTGCCAATCCTTCGCACCCATATGCACACAACAGTTTAGATCGATGACACTCAATTTTCAACGTACCAACCATACCTGCAGTTAAAAGCAAATCGCTATGAAACAACCACCCCTGTGCAGTTTGTGTCATATACGGTCATTATTCCCACCATTTCCCAAACTTTCTCGAGTACCGGTCGCTCCTCAGTGACCTTCGCAAGCACTCCCATGAGTCCTAAATCAGCGTCCTTGAAGAGATCCACCCTTCGACCTCTTCCTCGAACACCAGTAACACCATTTACACGATCTCTACTTCCAGTAGCCCGTTCCCCTCCTCGTCCGTGGAAGATCCTTCCGACCTATCCATGCACTACTTTCACAATGAGAAAGAGATCCTCAAAGCTCTTTCGACTCCTGAATATCCTTGGGATGATTTGCACCATCGCTCATTCTTCATCCTCGATGAACCTTCTTCATCACTGGACCAATTCTCCATCAAAGCGAAAGATTTCATCCATGGAAGTGTAGATTGGCTTAAAAATCCAATCCAAACACCTGACGCCTTTGAAGAAGGTAACATGGCCAACATTTCACCAACCATTAAAGTCGACATCTCAACCACACTCAGGGTAGTTGCGGATATTACGCTCTTTCGTCTTTACTTTTAACAATTTTATTTTCGATATTTTGTCCTTGAAGATTCTGACTAGAATGTTTTTCATTCCTTAATTCCTCTATATGTGTAATTGCTTAATACACTCTTTTAATCGATGATTTTCCTTCTTTGTTAACGTATTACATATTTCTTGTTTCTTAATTTAAAATTGTAGACAATGATTGGTTGCATTATAATTCTCTAACTTGCGCAATACTGATTGTAATTGCATATGCATTTCTGAATATGTAATCGCCATAATTTGTGACTTATAGTTATCTTTTCTTTGATAATAATGGACGTAGTTGCAAGAACCCTAAGTGGTTCTTTTTATAAAACTTATTCCTTTAACTTCTTGTAGATTGTGTGTAGATTGGGTGGCTCGGAAGAAGTAATGTTACCCTCCCCACCCAAATTCAAATCTTAGGGATTAACTTTTATAAAAAGAAATATTAATCCTTGGGACTCACCCTTATAATATATTTTCTTAAATAAACTTGTAAAACACTTTAATATTTGTTAATCTAAAAATATGATTGATCATTCACTCTATAATTTAATTCTTTTTCCTTTATCATAACACCCTCTTTTATTAATGTAATGGCTATTTATTAAAACCAAGACTTGTGGTTTCATCAAACACTGTATTGTATTTTTTCCCTTTCCTCCTTCTTCTTCTTCTTTTTACTTTTTGATTCTATGACTTGTTTATAAAATCACGTGTGGCTTTTATAAACCTTGTGTTTTTCTTTCTTACCTCTTCTCTTTTTCCTTCTTGGTCAAAGACCACAATTTTAGCGAAACCCTAGGGTAATGATTAAAAACCAAATTACACAAAGTGTAAATAATGGCCAAGGGTTGGATCCCTATAATACCATGTAATATCCTTATCAAGATATTTGAAGGATTACTAAGTGAATAATCAACCAATATAAAATAAATCCATATCGAAAAGATAAAATAAACATTGAATATGAATGATTATAAAAGATTACAAAGTGAGTGCCATATATATAATAAGGGCACTTTGGAGACCATCCATAAAAGGATGCGTCATTTTATAATAGTTTACTAATAACTATTTATGAGTTATTAAGATTTAACATTTATATATTTTTATTTATATTACATTTATTCTTATGTTTTATTTATGTATGATATATAGTTGATGTTTATTTATATTTATAACAACGCACAGGTGCATCACAAAGATACAAGCATCAGTGCATCACAAACATACAAGCATCGATGCATAGAATTTAATTGTTATGCATTGGTGTTTTTCATTTATAGAGTTAGTGCTTATTATTCTTATTAAGTACATTGCTGCCGATTACACACTAGTGCTTATATTGCCATATGTACCGCAATGTCCTTTAAATTTAACGGTGAAGATAACGAGCATTGGATTGTTTTTTTCTATGGAATTTGGCGTGCTTACTATACATAATAACACATGTGTTAATGCTATATATAAGGCACTAGTGCATCTCATTTGATTAAAAAACAACGATGCATAATTTCTGAGAGTGTAAAAAGCATCACACTATTAATGATTTACATATATCTCCCACCATTTATTGAGTTCATAAAACATTATATTAATGTGTTATACCATCGGATTACACATATGTGAATTGTAATATTTAATCATCGACATATTTAATTATAAATTTAACATTTACATGTAATAGTGCAAATAGAATAAGAAACCCATTTTATTGTCTATGAATAAATACCCTTATCATACAAAATGTGACAACATAAAGGTCCATAATAATCAAAATGTCAATATGTAATTGTTACACTTATTGATAACCCACGATCATCTGACTGGGATAACATATCCACTACATTAAACAAAATGTTTGATTTTGATAAACAAACATATTTTCTTCACTACAGTGCTAGAGCTACTTGGATGCCTAATTTCTTCATCGCTTATAAGAGATATTAAAATTTTCTTAAAAAATCACATAATTAAATTTAGATAAATTTTTATTATTATATTAATATAATATACACAACTAGTAGGTTTCACACAATAATCAATTCTTCTTATAACTTTACACATTTAACATAGTTTAAAACAAAATTATGAATAATCAATTCTTCTTATAACTTTACAAATTTTACATTGTGTAAAACAAAATTATGATTAAACCTTAATGTTTTAAGAAACATATAACTTTACACATTTAACATAGTGTTTGACAAACTTATGATTAAACCTTAATGTTTTAGGAAACATATTGGAGTTGTTTTAGTCAAACCCTAGGTTGTGACACTATCGATCCATCTAAATTTTAATACATTTTCACTTTCTTTTCTAAATGAACATTATTGTGTACTGTTATAACCTACTCCTCCATTCGTTCGATTAAAGAACAAACTCTTTGATTAGGATCTTCCACCCACACCTTCAAAGTGCAAAGTAAAAATCAGAAAAGAATTTGCATTTGCATGGTTGAAAATATGTTGAGGCCATGGTTTCATTGGCTGTTTATTCGACTCATGTTTTTTAGAAAATTGGAATATGTTGAGGCCATGGTTTTATTGGCTGTTTATTGGACTCATGTTTTTTAGAAAATTGGAATAAGTTAAACTATTTGTATTCAAAATTAAGGGGAAATTGTTTTAGAAGTTTTCAGTAATTGAAATTGCATAATCTAGATGCGTTGGAAGTAATAAAAGGTTTTGAATCTATTTCTACAATAAAAATTGCAATTTCAACAACAAATCTTGTTTTCAATTTCGATCAAACTCCTAAAGAAAAATCCCCTCGCTGGTTGGAATCGTCTCCCTCAAAAGAAAGTGAACGTTATTACAGTTCTGAAATTATGGTGCCATACATCTCCAAAAGTCCAATATCTACATCTCCACCGTGCCGCCTTCATTTTCTTTGCAAATCTCTCCATCTCCATTATTCAAAGGTACAGCGGTATATTGCAAATCTCTCCATCTCCATTATTCAAAGGTACAGTGGGTATACCGCTGGATATAATGCTTTATGTCTTTTCCTGCCCTGTGCAAACCCTACCACCTCCATTATTAAAGATAAAGTTGTAGATACAGATGGTTATCGTGCTTTATGTCCCATCCTACTCGTTGCAAATCGCACCTCCTCCATCATTCAAAAGGTAAAGCTTCCCTGCGCTTTAGATATCTATAGCCGGCTTTATGTCCTCATTGTGCGCTTTGGATATCTATAGCCTGCTTTATGTCCTCATTGTTCTGCTCTTTGGAAACCCACAGGGTCTCATTTTTCATTATTTATTTTTCGAATCTCAAGGAAATGTGCCTAACATTAGTATATATTGCAATGGTTCACCCAATGATCTTAGGTGCAGGTGAGACAGCGGTTGAGGAAAGTCTCCCCATTGCGGATCACTCGTTGGGCTTCAAGTTGAATAGCTAGCCGATTTCGCATTTGTTTGAGAAGTCGAGTATTGACAAGACAAAGATTTTCGGAGTTATGTAGGAGATTGCATCTAGTTTTATTTGTGTTACAGATAACATCATATTATGGGTGATCTGGTCCCTGGATTTATTGGTGTCATTCTTCACCAGTTAAGTATTGCTGTTAGAAACACGAAAGAGTTGGACTCTCTTGAAAATCTGGTAATTAGCACTCAACATCCTATTATTACAGAGATCCAGGCATTAAATTGGAATTCGCACTTCTTGATGCTGTAACAAGGCTTCAGCGGTTAGTAGATGGCTTAGAAGGCTGGACGTGATCCGGCAAAAATGAAAGATTTGAGCGACGATGAGAGTTGGCGTTTGTTTGCTCATCATGCTTTTCCATATAATTATGGAAAACCTGCAGCACCGGTGGGCGAGTTAGCGGCCAGACTTGTGTGTGCAAACTGTGGAGGCCTTCCCCTTGCCATCAAAGCAGTAGTGAGGGCAATGGCAGGCATTGCTGATGCAAAAGAGTGGGAGTTGGCAGTGCTGAGGCTACCAAACGCCAACAGCCAAGAAGGTCAAGCTGTCTATGATCGCCTAATCTGGTAATCAGGTCGAGTTGGCAGCTACCACGTCAATCTGCAATTGTGCTTTCTATACTCTGCTGCGGTTGCCTCATCAGAACACCAAATTCTGGCTGGCTGCACGCAGGTGTTACCCTTGTGGCTGGGAGACACTTAGAAATGTGTTAGAAATATTTTCGTTGTTCTTTTCTGTTTGAATCAGAAGAGTTACCGGTTATGGTGATCTAAAGGGTGTAACATTTTTCCTTCAATTATTCAAGATGAGAAGTTGTGAAACAATGTCTCTTACAAAGTTAATTTAAGTTAATTTGTTGTGAAACAATGTCTCTCACAAAGTTAATTTTTTTATTTAATAGATATTTTCAAGGGTGATAAATGTTTGCTCTATAATGAATTTTGGTGCAATGAGCTTTAAATATTTTACAAATTTGTTATATAAAATTATCATCTCCACTCATCTAATTTCAATTATGACGTTTTATTTTAAATTCAATTGTTTACATAACATTATTATTTTATTTCATTATATCTCTTGTTCATCTTAATCTTTTGAATTAAATACAATAAACATTAAAATAGATTGGATAAAACATTATCCCTTTAACACATATATATTTTACAAAATCTACATTATACTAAATAACAAAATGTTTAAAAAGAGTTACAAGCAAAGGTGGTTAATATTCAATAAACACGTGTCTTGAATAATTGAGTTTAACCTAATATTATATATATATATAGAAAGAGAGGGGGAGGGAGGTTGCATGGCCTATATTATATTGAATAACAAAATGTATAAGAAGAGTTTTAAGTCGAGGTGGCCACTACTGTTCAAGGTGGTATAGGATGGTGGATTCACCATTTCCTGTCATCAACTTTTATACAATTGGCAAAAAGATATGCCCAAACAGAGTGATGAAGTCGAACTAAGAAGAGGTACACAAGCCAAAACATAACAACATATATAGAATTGGAATCAAAACATCTTGAAGAAACAAGAAACCTTGAGAACCAAGAAAGACTAGGACATCTAAGAACCAAGGATACATGCTCAAGCTTGGGCCCGAGCGATAGAAGTGGTCGTTGTTGGATCCTCACCAGCTTGAAGTCTTCTGGAGTGCCTGCTCGACGAGTCATCACTGTTCCATTTAACTGGATGACCTTCAGTTTTGCATGGAGGTTCCTGCATTTCACCACCTTGGCGTTTAATCTTCTTCGTGAGAAGACGGTTGGAGCTCATAGAGATGAACATGCTAAGAGAGGCATCATAATTCTGTAGTAGACACTTACTGGACTTGTAAAGAGAGTCGCATTCACGGATAGCTTCCTAAGGGGGTCTCTTCATCCGTTTGAAGGGAATGTAGCCCCACGTTAACTTCCCTCTCCTCCAAAGGAGGAAGACCTAAACATGGATAATTTTAGGGGCGAATTTTAGCCTAGTGGGCTATTTTTCCATGTTTTTCTCTCAAAAAAGATTTGCCATTTTGCATTTTTTGAAGCCCTGTTTCGCCCAATTTTGATGGGGTAAAAATTTTTCACCCTAAAAATCGCCAAATTATTATATAAATGATATAAAATCCTTGTAAATTAAAATATTTTTTGAAAAATATCGCTAATCATTTTATAGTTGGCGTTTTAAGAATTGGTAATATTCACCAACATTTATACACTTTTAAATAAGTATGGTTCCTTAAAATCATCCTTGGACCTAAATCGTTCCATTCCACTAGATTGTTCAAACCATTGCCTAATTGGTTCCAACATAGTTGCATATCTCTAACATCATCATGGGTTTTCCTCCAAACACCCTAGGTTGGATAAGGCCACCCAATAATGATTAATTCTCCCCCTATCTAGTGGGTTAGCCAATTGCCTTTCCACCGCTTTCGCCTCCTATTCAGCGATCTAATGGCGTATAGAGTGGGGAATATGGTTTTCATAGACCAAGCTGACAAACAACGACCAAACCCCTCGCTCGTCAACATCTCTGCCTCCCCTGCTGCGATGGGGATACATCATTTGTGAATCCTCGATGACATGGAACTCCTTACCTTCTGAGAGATAGGAGGAATGCCTCTGCTATCACTTCTAACCACCATAAACTTAGAATTCCAGTGCTCATCCGAGAGCTTTTTCTCTTTGTTTCTTGGGATTTTCAACACTCCATACCTTGACTAATGGGGAGAGTGGATAGTTAAATGGTTTCCCACAACGAGCGATAGCCATGATGAACCGTAGGGAAATCCCATGTGCCCTGTATGAAGAAAGAGCCTACTCTTGGATCGAAGAGCCAAGTTCATAATGGATATTAATATTCGCACGAGGGAGAAATTAAGAGGGGGGAGGAATAGGCGAGCGACCCTATCAAGTTGAAGGATCACCACGTAGGCTCCACCTGCTGACACGTGCCTCATCTCCCCTTAAAACACCCGCATCCAAGACTGGATGGTATTTGAGGGCCAGATGGATGCAATATTATTTTAATTCAATTGAGGGGAGAGAGTCAAAATCCAAGTTGAGATCATGCCCCTTGCAAAACGCCCTCATTAGCTAGTCGAGCAACTAGTGAATTGGAATTCCTACGAACATGTTGGAACGTAACGACTTCGAGGAGAGGAAGAAGCTCCCCGAACTGTTGGAGACCATATTCTAGGCACTAGCTAGGAGATGGCCTAGAAAAATGGGTGGCCCTCTGGATCTTGGAGACCAACGAAATGATTAGATGCAAATATCCTTCAGCAATGAGAGGGAATATATTTCAATCCAATGCCACTTGAAGGCCCTTCAAAAGACCCGCAAGTTTTGTTGCATTTTTTGAGTCATGCCCCAGACCTCCATGGAAAACATGAAGGATAAGACCATAACTATTGCAAAAAACAACCCTAATGCCCACTGGGCTTCGATTCCCTTTGGAGGCTCCATCAAAATTGAGCTTGACGAAGCTCGGGGGAGGGGGAATCCATAATTTAGGACTCGACATGGGACAATGTCGAGGGAGAGGGGGGGCATGAGTAGAAGGAAGTTGAATGACTTAGTTTTCCATAACAATGGCCACCGATGGAGGGAGCTGGAGATCCTTCCCTGACCAGTAATGCAAGAGAATAGTCTCATAGACATGTTCTTTTATATTAGTCCAGATAATATTTTCTGACTTGGATTGGTCACAAAATATCCTATGATTTATATCCTTCCATATTTCCCAAACAATAAAACCAGGAATGAGTTGCCACAAACAATTTAGCAGAGTGCTTTGGAAGAGATTATTTCCCCATTCTCTGAGAGTCTAAGCCACATTGCCATGGACCCAATTAGACCTTTTGCAATAGGAGGCTGCTTTCTCCCACAGACAGTTGGAAAAAGGACAAGCGTCTAATAGGAGATCAATAGTTTCCTCATTTTGGAGATAGAGAGCACATATAGAGGGGCATAAGAGTCCCCTTTTATTTATGTTGTCCCAAGTTAAAATGCATTTATGAGATAAGAACCATAGGAAGGTGGCCACTTTCAACCATAAATTCGAACACCAAATTTGGTTCCATAAGGTGTCCTACTGATTTCCCTGGTTATGGGTTAGGAGGTTGTGAGCCTCTTTGAATGAGAAGACTCCCATAGGTGCATATCCCCAATGGAGGACATCTTGAGCTTGCTACTTGCAAATCTGCCTACTAGATAAGCCTTGCCAAACCTATACACATGATTTATTTCCCCATTAATCCTTCCAGAGGTGTGGCCCTTCCAAGTACGTAAATATCCTTCAGAGCATGAGGTCCATAAGTGTTTGAATAAATCCTGATTCGAGTTTTGAAGGATCCTTTGGAACTATGGGAGATTATATGCGTTGGAAAAACTTGGGAGTTGCTTCCAGGAATCAAACAAAAAATTAGCATAATCTTTGTCCCTAATTTCCCAAAAGCTATGACACTGAACTATAGCTCTCTAGAGGTTGGATGCATTCCAGATAAGGGAGCCTTGTGTATGTTGATCGTATATAATAAGATGCTTTTGATGCCAACTAGGAGCATACTTGTGGTTCCATAGTTGGGCCCACGGATTTGAGTTCTTGGAAACCCAATTCCACCATATCTTGGTGCTAAGTATTGCATTGCTTGATTCAATATCTCTGAGACCTAGGCCTCCCTCATCTTTAGTTTTCCATTTGACTAGAGCCCACTAGTTGTGCTCTTGCTTGCCTTCCCCCCAGTGGAAGCTTCTTTGAAGCATATGGATGACTTTCAAAACCCATTTGGGGGTTGCAAGGACAAAGAGTAGGTAGAGGGGCATTTTTTGAAGAACAAATTTGAGGAGGAAAAGATTACTAGCAATGTTTGATAGGTCGTAGGGTCAAAGATCCTACTTTTTTGCTCCAATTTTTCTAGGAGATCTTGCTAGGAAGAGTGCTTTATGGCAGAATTTGTGAGGGGCACCCTGAGGTATTTAGAGCTTGAGGGACGAAACATGGAATCCTAAGATCCTGGCAATATTCCTTTGGGTGATGGATGGGGTATTGAAGAAGAAGATATGGGATTTTTATAGGTTGATGGAGTTTCAAGAAGCCTCATAGAAGGTATGAAAAACTCACTTAAGAGTTCGTGCTTCCTGAACAAAGGAGTGGCCCATAAGAATATTATCGTCAACAAACTACTGGTGAAAGAAGGGGGGGTGATGTGCAAAGAGACGCCTTTGATTTTTCCAATGAATAAGGCATGTTTAAGCATACTCCCTAATCCTTTCGCCATCAAAATGAAGAGGAAGGGCGACAGAGGGTCTCCTTATCAAATTGCACGTTAAGGCTTTGAGGTGGCAGAGGGGGACCCATTAACAATAATGGAGAAAAAAGAAGAAGAGATCAACGAGATTACCCATTTGACCCAGAGGGGGCATAAACCAAAGGATAAAATAAATTTCTCAATTTGTACACAACTGAGCTTGTCGAAATCCCCGGAGAGGTCGAGTTTTGAGAACATACCCTATTTTTTAGTATCTTTCAATGAATGAATAATCTCATGGGCCATAATTATTTTGTCCAATATTTGTCTCCCTTCTACATAACCCGTTTGTTCCATAGAAATAAGAAGGGGAATAATGGGTTTGAGACGATTACCAATGATTTTAGAGATGATTTTGTAGAGAACATTACATAACGAGATGGGTCTATACTTGGAACTATAGCATTAATTTCTTTGAGAACGAGAGTGAGGATGGTGGTGTTGAGTGCTGGGAGAACCCACTATTTGCATTGAGATTCCTCAACAAGATCCTAGACCTCTTGATTTACTATGTTCTAGTAGTGAAAGAAGAAATATATTGTAAATATATTCGGGCCTAGCACTTTCCCCTTTTCCATCTGGATTACAGCCTGCTCAACTTCCTGCAAGGCTATGTGTCGCATTGGAGTCTCATTTTGATCCTCCTTGATCAACCTTAGAATATGCTTGATTACCTTGTTGAACAATTCCTCTCTATTTTGGCACGAATTTGTGAGAATATCCTGATAGTAGGACACTACCTCCTACTCAATGTCTTCATGCTTTTACAACCAAGTTCCATTTTCATCTTTTACAGAAGTAATCTTGTTGTGCATTCTATGTTGAATGGTGGTTATGTGGAAGAAAAATGCGTTACACTCTCCTTCTTTAAGCCATTATACTTGTGATTTATGCTTCTAGAGGATTTGTGTCTGTTGACATCTAGCTTCGATCTAGAAATTTAGTTCAATATATTTTTGAGATCTTTCCTCATTCCATTCCTCCTTGATCATTAGGGATTGCAATTGCTACATATCCAGTTCCATGGAGCTCTTAGTCATAAAGATGTTTCCAAAGTAGGATTTATTCCATGTTTTGAGTCTATACTTGAGTAGCTTGAGCTTCAAATGGAAGACATGTATTTTAGAGCGAGGTTATATAATCCATATCTAGACACCATTTCTAGACCATCTCTAAGAAACTTGGATAGGTTAGCTAATTTTTTTCAAAATGAAAGGGTCGGTGGGAGATATTACTAATCCTCTACCATGAAAGACGGATGGGCCAATGTTTTGACCTCGACAAAGGCAGTATGGAAGTTGTGAGGATTCCTCTCGAAGTGACCACGTTTTCCAAAATTAGGAAATAGTTGAGATGTGAGGCTACCTGTTTAACCCCTCCCCTCTTGTTATTCTATGTGAACAAACCATTTTGTGTCTCTAGGTCAACCAAATGGTGTTTAGCAATAAAGTATTTAAGTTTTAGGTCCTCCTGGGTGAAGTGTCTACGAAACCCTTTATTTTCTTGCAGGGAGGTGATCAGTTTAAAGTCCCTCCCGCCCCCTAGTATGTAAGGAAAATGGATTGGTGTATGAACCATTCGAGGTACTGCTGTGAATAATTATTCCTATGATTGGGGTTAGGGAGGTCACCAACGTACTTAATCATATTCAGATTGAAACAACTGCAAAGTAAACTCAAGCCAAGCATATTCTATAAGAGAAAGAAGATAGAGTTTGAGTGATAGAGATTGCATACCTTATTTATGAAGGTTGATCCTACCTTTGATTTCCTTGAAACCAAACTCCAATCGGTTGCTCCAAGACGTGCAAGAAAAGATACCTTCCTCAAACACTTTTGACCATCATAAGCATGAAACATGGATAAAAAAGAGACTGGAACTTAAATTTGAACTCAGAATCTATGAACACGATTCATTAAAGATAAAAAAGTATACACAAATTAGTGGAAAGGGAATATCTCTTTATTAATCACATAAGATGGAACAAATACATTTCTACCTCAATCTGACATTGGCTCCTTGAAACCATGACCTAGGTCTACTTGCTCCTCTTTTCTAGCCAAAATTCTCCAGCATAATATTAGGTTAAGTGTTCTCTCTCTTGCTTCTATCCTCTCTCATATTTTTATGACAAAATGAGAATAGCAGTTGCAAGGCTAAAGCAGTCGTGAAAGGTGGGGAAGTTATAAAATTGAACTCAACCGCCTTCTAATTAATCTCTTTTTATTTTTAACTAATTTTTGAGGGACACACGAGTGGCACAAAGGAAACTGTTAGAATTTTTATCATTTAATCAATATGATCTAGGATCTTATCTGAGAGAATAACATGCACACCAATAATCACAAGAGATAAGAGACACAAAGAGTTTTCCTCGGGGAAACCATAAAGGAGAAAACCCCGCAACTTCCTCAGAGATAGAATGAGCACCAATAGAAAAAGTATAACCCAAAAACACAAAGATGATCTCCAACAGCTATTCTCTCTCTCACTTGTGCGAGCTCCTCCTCTCTCACTCATGCGCTATAGTTGAGTGAGTGTGTGTTTCAAATAGAGAGTCTCGCTCTCTATTTATACTAGTTTTCCACTTGACAATTACTCCCTAGGGCTGACTTCTCTAGGAGAGTCTAATAACCCTAATACAACTCAATTGTGGGGACTATTGCCCTGAATCACAAAGGAGGGTTAACCTCAATGACTTTACATGACTTTATTATATTAATGACTCTCCTAGTCGAAGGAATAAACATCTTTGTCGGGGTACAATGAAATACAATAAGTGAATACATTCTAAAGTTACAGATACATCAACACTCCCTCTTAACAAGGAAAGTATTCTCTTGACACAATTCATCAGCACAAGTATTCATCACTAGATCATCATCAAAGCTAGATCAACATCATTGGATCATCACTAGATCATCATCATCATCATTGGATCATCATCATCATCATTGCTCCCACCATCTCGAGCAAATGATGCTATCTCTCAATTCTACTCATCATAGGAATTTCTACAGAGCCAACCCTTTTTCATGGTTTTCGTAGGCCTATCCTCCATGTAGGTCTTCATCTCTTCAACAATTATATCTAACCATGGGAGGAACCAATCCTACCTCCATGTCAGAAAGGCACAACACTTACATATGACCATGGGAGGAACCGATCCTCTCGCCATGTTAGAAAGACACAACACTTACATTTGACCATGGAGGAACCAATCCTCTCGCCATGTCAAAAAGGCACAACACTTACATCTGACCATGGGAGGAACCAATCCTCTCGCCATGTCAGAAAGGAAAAACACTTACATCTGACCATGGGAGGAACCAATCCTTTTTCCATGTTAGAAAGGAACATCACTTACATCTGACCATGGGAGGAACCAATCCTCTTGCCATGTCAGAAAGGCACAACACTTACATATGACCATGGGAGGAACCAATCCTCTCTCCAAGTCAGAAATGCACAACACTTACATATGGCCATGGGAGTAACCAATCCTCTTGCCATGTCAGAAAGGCTCAGCACTTACATCTGACCATGGGAGGAACCAATCCTGCCACCATGTCAGAAAGGCACAACACTTACATCTGACCATGGGAAGAACCAATCCCGCCACCATGTAAGAAAGGCTTCTGGACTCATCAATTCCCCTTGGAAGGCACCTCGATATGATGAACACCAAGCTTCTCTTCTGAAGTACTCAAACTTCACTCTGGCCATTTCTAGCATAGAATCACATCAGGACTGATCACCTCCAAGGATAACTTGCGAGATTTGCCAAGATTGATTACATCCGAGTACAACTTACAAGATTGTTTACATCTAAGCAACCTACGAGCTTCACCAAGATCTTATGCTCAGAAAACCTGTCTCACCAGCTATGCTAGAACGCCTTCTTTTGAGATATCTCGATCTAGATCACAAACTGGAGCTTCACCGCTCCTCTCTGCACCATATCCATGATATTTGATCTCGATATGCTTCGAATTGTCATGGAACACCGGGTTCTTTGACAAATTCACACAACTCTGGTTGTCGCAATATATACAAGTAGTATCCAAATAGAGATCAACCAAATTAGATAGTGGCTTCCTTAGCCACACTACCTCAAAACTAGCCAA
Organism: Pseudotsuga menziesii; assembly: GCA_001517045.1. Taxonomy (NCBI): domain Eukaryota; kingdom Viridiplantae; phylum Streptophyta; class Pinopsida; order Pinales; family Pinaceae; genus Pseudotsuga; species Pseudotsuga menziesii. The sequence continues at coordinate 82,461 of LPNX011060096.1, read as the reverse complement.
ACAAAATGCTACATACTCTGCTTCAGTTATACTCAGTGCCACGTAGGAATGCTTCCTGCTAAACCAAGAGATCACACCTAATTCCATACTGAAGCAGCACCACGAAGTGCTCTTTCTATCAATGGCAGTGCCTTCCAAATATGAATCGACACAATCCTCCAGGTTAATCTTCTGATTCGCCTCATACTTGAGCCCATAGTCAACTGTACCCTTTAGGTACCTCAGAATATGCTTTGTAGCAATCAGGTGAACATGTCTTGGATTCGTTAAGAACTGGCTCAATTTGTTCACAACAAAGAAAATATCCGGCCTCGTGTTCGTCAGGTACATCAATGACCCAATAATCTAATGATACACTGTAGCATCAACTGACTCTGATGAAGCATCAATCAATAGATTCAAGTTTGATGCAATTGGTGTGGTCATGGCCTTGTAGTTCATCATCCTGAACCTTTTTAGTATCTCTACTTCATACTTCCCTTGTACCAGGGAAATTCCATCTACATTCTGCCACACCTCCATGCCTAGAAAGTAGTGCATCATACCCAAGTCTTTCATCTCGAACTCGGCAGCAAGTCTCCTTCTTGCATCTCTAATGAGTTCCTCTTTTCTTGTCAGAAACAGGTCATCAACATATAAGAGGAGCATCACTGGTATTACTCCTTCAACCTTGAAGAAAAGGTTGGAATCTACTTTACTATCAGTCAATCCTAGAGCCATGAGTAAGCTGTCCATCCTGTGGTACCATGTCGAACCTCAGGATCTTCTACAATCACTCCCTCTAAAGCGAAGCATTAGTCTCCGTCTGCTTTTCATACTCTATGTATTGAAACATTATGTACTGGAGTGACAAGTAGCTTCCTCTGCTACTAATATTCTATGTATCCATCTAGGATCACTAGATACCAAGATCCTCTATCTTGAACCTTTTCAAAAGTTCTTCTCGCACCCATCAATGAGCTTGTCATCCTCTATAGGATTTCATCTTCAACCTTGTAGCAAAGGTTAAGATTTTCATTACTCTAGGTGATCTCCAAGCTCCTCATTTATGTGTTATCCCATGGGTGCCTTTTGAGCTCGTACAAGGCCTTCTTTAATTTGCACACATGAGTTTGACTGTCATGCGTATTAACTTCCAATGGCTACAAATGTCTCTTTGTAGTTTAACCCTTCTTTTAGTGAGAAGCCTCGTGCTATGAATCTTACCTTGTATCCCACGATGCTTCCATCTACTGCATGATGGATATTGTAGATCCACTTGGAATTCACAACAGACTTCCCTTCTGGTCTCGAGACCACATCCTAGACATCATTATTCATGATCGACTTGTACTCCTCGATCATAGTCTCCTTCCCTTAGAAATGATTCTTCTTGAATTGTCATCACTCGTTCTTCAAAACAAGTCTCATCCTTATTTTCTTGTAGGCGATTGTATGCAATCTTTCCTACAAGTTAAATGCACCAGTTGTATGGTTAGAAACATTTCATAATGCATATTTATAATGGAAAATTCTTATGCATAAAGATATAATCATGCAACTATTTTAGCCTATACAACATTCATCCATGTCTCACGGAAACTTTCTAGATGCCTTCCATCTCTACCATGACATCATTGAGATTGTACACTAATACAATATGCCAGCAAAGAGGTTTCATTATAGATAAGTAGCAATGGATAGTTGTATAGCACCATGGACTACTTACCCATCACATGCATATTAGTAGTATGCTGTCATTAATGCAACCATTATATCATGCATAATAACTAAAAAATGTCATATAAACAACTAGATATATAGGAAAAGACAATTCAAAACTTATCTTTATTTGTTTCGTGGGTAGACTCCTTCTTGAGCCTTCATCTTCATCATCTTCTTCATTCATGACATCATCATTTCTTATCCAAATGATAATATGGATAAGAGGTTCTTCAAGAATTGAGTCCTTCATATTTCTCATCGCTTGAGGTACCTTCTTTGAATCATGAGCGCTTGATATTCAGTTGCTCCTATCTTCTCTTCTCTTATTATGAGTCGAGCTTCTTCTTGTGTGCACTCTTCCCAGAGTCTGTTGAAGGTAATCACTTCCTTCTGGAAAACATTCCTTGAATAAATGAATCCCATGATCCTGGGAGGCCATTCAAGGTGGTTATAACAATATCTTATTCTTCTTTGATTGCTTCGTCATATAATCGAACACTTACTTTTGGTGTCTTCAAGGATGACACATGAGGGATGAGATGATATTTAATAGAATATGCAATGATTCTCTTGGCTCTAGCCTTGGCCTCATCTCCCTCTGGCTCTTAGAAATTCCTTAATGAAATATTGTTCTATGTCAATTTCTTCAAGGATCATGTAGGTCCTATACTTCATACTCAGAAGTTGTCAGCTTCACCAAGCTTGTCATCAAGCTGATGCGATAGGTCATTTTGAGATGAGAACCTCAAATGTAAATAACAAAATATTAGATCTTACTGATTTGAGGTGTCCATCCTAGTTCCGAAGCTGGCTGATCTAGGGTTTGTTAGAGAAACCCTAATTTTCAAAACTTGGAATCTTTCAGATATGATTGGATAGAAATATGCGCCTCCTCAAGGCGAGCTGAGCAGTATACTCATTTTCCCAAAACTGTGATCAGAACTGCACAATATTTGATGCCTTAGTTTTCTTCAATTTCTTTTGCAGAATTTGCCTAATATTATTTCTTTGGTATCTTCGAAATTACTACTTCTCTGTGTCTAAAAATTCGCCCTGAGGTAGCCTCTTTTGTCCTCTTTCCAAAACTGTAGGTTTGAGAAGAATCGGTTTCACCAATTGGGACTTATGAGAGTTTTCCCAAGGTGGCGTATTTCAGGATTGTTCAGAATAGTGAACTTGTACATACTGCCACATGTCATTGTTGCATCTTCGGGGTTTGAAACTTTTACCATAGAACGTATAGTCTGTTCACTATCTGGAACATCTTGTGAAATTTCATTTGGACATTTGTATCCCGATATATACCAATTCTCCTTAGGTGTCTTGTTTAGGGATGAATCCTAGGAGAGGATGGAACCTTGATTTAGAGGAATCATATCTCTCAGAATATAGCGAATCTGAGGCTGCAATTTTTACACAGTGTTCAGCATGAATTTTTATTCGGCCTATAAATATTTTGGCTTATGATCCTTCTCCAATCTCTATATATATTGAATGTACAAGTATTACTATATTCAGACTTCTAGGGTTTTCTAGTCCGGGGTCAAATTAGGGTTTGACTTTCCTGGAGTTTTACCCAACCAAAAATTTCAATATTGGTCTCTAAATTTTGATTTTGAAGAGTAGAGAAATCCTATGCCGGGCTCACTAAAAAATTCCTCTTCTGTGAAAAGCCCTAATCTCCCACAGTAGTGATAGGTCAAACATTGAAAATGCCAGGAATCAAATTCTGCTTCAACAGAAAGATGCACCCTTCAATGGAGAGTTAGCCTAGACTCATTTTTCTGATGATATGTGGAGAGAGACCCAAAAAATAAGAATCCCTAGCTTCTACAGCTGCACAATGTCTTGTTCTCAATTTAGCTCTGATACCATGTTAGAATTTTTATCATTTAATCAATATGATCTAGGATCTTATCTAAGAGAATAACATGCACAACAATAATCACAAGAGACAAGAGACACAAAGAGTTTTCCTCGGGGAAACCATAAAGGAGAAAACCCCACAACTTCCTTAGAGATAGAATGGGCACCAACAACAAAAGTAAAACCCAAAAAACACAAAGATGATCCCCGACAGCTGTTCTCTCTCTCACTTGTGCGAGCCCCTCCTCTCTCACTCATGCACTACAGTTGAGTGAGTGTGTGTTTCAAATAGAGAGTCTCACTCTTTATTTATACTAGTTTTCCACTTTACAATTACTCACCAGGGCCGATTTATGTAGGAGAGTCTAATAACCCTAATATAACTCAATTGTGGGGACTATTTCCCCGACTTACAAAGGAGGGTTAACCTCAATGACTTTACATGACTTTATTATATTAATGACTCTCCCTATCAGAGGAATAAACATCTTCATCGGGGTATAATGAAATACAGTAAGTGAATACATTCCAAAGTTACAAATACATCAATAGAAACCTGCATGTGACACACGAGTTTCCCTTAGACAACCCGCATGTACAAATTTTTTGGGGTAAAACGCTAGTTGTACACAGTCAACTAGCATATGGAATGTGAGTTTCTATACTTACACATGCGTTTATGCCTTAATATTATGACAAAAAGAGACAACTATGGAGTAAACCATGAGTGATGAGGGTCTTGATCATGTATAGAAAATTGTCTCTTCAATCCATGTGTCCCTTTTTGTGACAAAAAGTTTAGTATCGTCACTTGAAAGGATAATTTTTGAATCGAGGGATAACAGATTCCCCCTAATACATGAGGTTAGAGGGAAAAATGATGGCCGAAATACATTACATCATAAAAGAGGAGCGCAGAGAGCCCAGATTCAACATCGTAATAAAGTACCTGAAACAGACAAATATGAGGTCATTTTACAATATCATCATTGATAATATGCCATGTTCAATAATGTGGAACATGGGTTCCAATACAATATAGGTTTTCTTTATACATATACATCATCTGAAAAGGACCAAATGGCCACGACTGGTTTACAAAGTGGATCACAACCACATAAGTACAAAGATAGATCTTCAAAGCTAGAGTTATGTCAGAAAGGATTCCATGATCTTGCATAACTTAGGCCTTGTTAGCTAAAAGCATAAGGTCTTCATCCAAATCCAATCATAAGTACGAGTCCTAACCATGTGAATAATAAAGTTGAAGTAGAACATAGAGGATACCATTGGATTACCAGTTTAGAAGGTGAACTGATAAAAAACGTAGGGGAGACCACCAATAATGAAAGTGGATCCCAAGGTACTATCCATAACTCTAAGTTCTCTTCCCATAGTAAGGTGAGTTGAGGTCGATGGGAAGGTACATGTGAGAAGGAAGGCATTGATAAATCCTTCATTAGCACACATGAGTAAACTGGAAGACTGGAATGTTATGAAAGGAGATGACATAGATCGATATTAGGGATGAACGACACATAAAAGTCAAGGAAAACTGCAGAATGGACGACATAGGTTAGAGGTCTTTGAATAGTGAGCATGACAGGGTAATGAGGAAGGAAGCTTTGGACAAAGAAATATGACTGATATCGATCTGCAATGTAGAAGATATTAACATATCCCCCATATAGCTAGAAGAGTAACAACTAGAGGGGAAATAAGTGACAAGTCAAGGGTGAATCTAAGGTTAAAAGATAGAACCTAACCATAAAGGTAGAAAAATAGTGCTTTGTTCAAGGAAAATGTGAACTTACTTCCAAACAAGTGATGAATTTCAGAGATCATTCCCTTCCCTTTCACTTTTTTCTTTTGTATTTAAAAAATATCTTTCTTGTATAGGCTTAACGAGTCCAAGAAATCAAAATCGAGACAATATTCATTTTTAAAACAAGCTCTAAGAAGAGAGAGAAGAATGTTTGATAAAGCACTAATTTGTGGATTCTACGATCCTGAATTAGTGAGTGCTCGGTGGTGTTTTCACAAATTGAGAGTCTAAAAATGCGAAAGAAGACTCTATGGAGGAACATTTTTGTAATTTTAGTCTCCAAAGTTTGAAAAAGTATAAAATAATCCAAAGGAGAATTGTCAAAAGCCCAAAAATTCCAATTTTTTTTTTTTTTTAAATTACAAACATTAACATAAAATGTAGTTCAACCCATCATTAAAATAGTTTACATGTTAACTGTTTGGTTGATTTCATCAGTTGAGCTTTGTTTAGATAAGAGTAGTTCTTTCGGTTTACTAACTTCTTTCTTTTTTTTTGTGAACATAAGGTGTGGTTGCCATGAAAAGAATCTGGGCTTACTTAGCTTTGCAGCTAATGCATAAAGTTCCTTCCGTTCTTACAGATAGCAGGTAAAACATTGGCTGATACAAATAAAAGAATTTTGAAGTCTTCCAGTACAAGATTGTTTGCATTCCAAGGTTCAGGAAGACATTATTAGCTCAGCTCATTAAAGTACTTAACTGAGGTAATTTCATTATTGATCTTTATTATAGATCAAGTAGCTTAATAAAATCTATGATTACTGTCTTGCTTGATATCTATCAAAAATTATCAAAGCTATCAGTACTACAGGATTCCATTTTTCTTTTGAAGAATTTCATACTAGAATATAAAACTTACTAGATTATGTTTCAAGAATATTTTACTTTGTAAAAAGTAGAATAAGGAGTTTACATGTTTTTACTTCAATTTCTAACTATTGTCTGATAAGAATCATACTCATTCTAAAGGATTAGACCTTATTTTCAAACCACTGAATTACTCATTTAGGCTTGACTTAGATCTGAAGGTTATCCAACTGAAAATTAGACATTAATATAAATCAATCCAAAAAGGTATAATTTAAAGTTTCAAGTTTCACTAATACGTTGGTAAACCATCTCTTAAAAACTTCACACTTACCTGGAATAAGTTCTAAGTAAAAAAAATAATTATCTAAATCCTGAAGATACATCTATCAAAATAATTAACTGTCCTTTCCTTGTGTAAGCATTTGTCACACTTAGGTGAAAATGGCTATATCATACAGGTTAATACCATAATGCAACAGTTACCAAAGTTGAATCTACCTCCTCAAGGTTGATTAAATAGCACACTTATATAATTACAACACAAGATTTGATATAATACTCGTGAGAAATAATAATCTTACTTATCTATAAGTACTATACTCCTTTCTTAAAAGTTACCACTTAAACTTCCAAGACTACAAGGGTTAAGTGATGAGATAGACACTCACCTGTATGAACAATTTATAACCAGTCTAAGCCAATTAAGTTTCTTGTCATACAAAAGGGTTCACTCTTAAGTCTTTACTTTGTACATTATAAGTTTACATATAAACAATATTAAAGCACTCACCCTTCTAGTTATAGTGCTATATATATATGTATTTTATTTTTTAAAAATAAAAATACAAAACATCATAAAACAAGGTTACGTATCAAATATACTATGATAATGATTTTCAATTATTGGTTGATTTTTCCAGGATTATGGTTTCACTTTTGGAGATTACCAATGATTGTTTCAAAGGCTCCTTCGTGATTGCACTCCTCCAAACTATGGAGAGATTACCCACCATGGATGAAATATTAACTGGGTGTCATGGCTGCATGTGAGCCAAGCCTTCATGTATTTAAATACCTCGCTCAAAACCCTAGCTCCATACTCTTCTTCGCCTTCGGGCTCTGGCTCCTTGGTTGACCTGTGAGAGGTATCTGGCCGCGCTTCTTCTGTGACAGCTCTAACTGTCGAAGGTTTCTTCTTACGGGTTAACCTGTCCATTGCAAAGTGGTGAAAGTTGTTTCAGGTTTCTTGTTGTTTGCCTGCGTTACTTGTTTCCTTTGCTAGCCGCAGCTTCCATTTGTAACCTCGACCCTTCGACTGAGCCAGTTTAATATTCTTCATCAGTTTTTCTGGCTCAAAGGTTGTTTACTGTCAGCGTTCTGGGGTTTAAATGCTGGTTCCTTGTAAGAGCTTCGCAGTCTCCTTGTTTGTAATTGTGGCTGGCTGCTGCACCTCTGCTCGTGACTTCCTTTTACAGGTATCAAAATATTTTATTTTAATATTTCGGAAGTTAATAATAGCAATGCATCTCTTGCTGTTTTTATCATTATATAACCATTGAAAGTATACTGGTTTTGTAGGTACGGCCTGCTCATCTCCTGTGTTGCAACGAGGCTGTGTGGTTGCGGCGTCCTGGGCCACGGTAAGCTTGTTCCTCATGGCTCCTTCACCTTATAAAAATCCCTTATGGGCAAAGTGGAACTGGTCATGTTGCAGCTTGTTTAGCCTTCGTGGCTTTTGGTTATTTACCTTGAAAGTTTTAATTTCTGTAATTATCGTTGGGTTTTTAAACCCTAGCTCCATGGCAAAGCTGTCCGGCTTAGGCCGTGAATGTAAAATTTTGTTTTTTTTACATTACAATGTTTAGGCTAAAGTTCAGGCTGTTACTGCCGTGAGCTTAGGATGCCGAATTTATCATTATAGGTTGTGAACCTTGTACATTTTGGGATAATAGGTTTTTACTCTTAAATTAACAGCGCAAGTATAAATGTTATTTTCTTACAACAGTCTTGGTTTATATTATAATGCTGGTATTTATTTTGTTATAAGGATTACAATAGATTAATGAAGCTTGACAGTGACACTTTAGTTACAACATTTATACTGCTATTTATAATATGCCTCTAATTGTTTATGAGGTTGTGTGGGTTCTCTTTACTGAAGCTTCGTAATTTTTATAATCAATCCTTATGCTTAATTTATATCAGTACGATATTGTACTTGCATTTATATGTATACTTACATAAGTATTCTTTCTAACATATAAACTGTTAAGGTTATTATAATATAATTCTAATACAGTGTAAATAAACACCTAAACCCTAAAGGATCAATTCAACACCTACTGTGTTTTTCTTCCTTACGGGTATAGTAATTTTCTGTAAGATTAAGTTCTTTGATTTAGTTGCTATATAAAAACTTCTTAAAATAATATAGGGTTATACCCTTAACAGTTATCTTAACTATGGTTACTATTTTTCCTTTCTTTATTCTTGATCAGGTTCTATTATTTTTAATTTAAAACTTATTATAAGAAAGCTTGTGGTTAAAGAACCTTTTAGCTTAATGCTAACACATTTGTTTTTAAGATTTTCTGAGTTAACTTAATATATACTGTCTTTTATAAATATTAGAAACTATAATACAGGTGCATATGTTTTAGTTTAGATAAGCATCTTATACTATTAATACATCTTACTATTATCTTCGAATATTATCTAAGTATTTTGTAAGATACAGAGTATAAACTATTTATTGGTTTATAAATCTTGTTTATCTATAGATTATAGATAATCATTCCAAATTGCAATGATATTAATATAACATTAATTTAGTATTACATTAGTAAGATAAGTATATTGTTATTAACATAATAGCAAGATTACTACATTGCGAAAACAATTATTTCTAGGGTTATTATGGTCATTCAAAGTCTGTTTTAATTTATCTTTTTAATTATAAAGACTGTATATATCTGTATAATGCTCATGTAATATCTAAGTTTTAATATATATATATATATATATATATATATATATATAATAACATTTAATTACTACAGAGAAAGTAGAATAATTAGTTTTGAAAATCTGTTAAGACTATAACTGTAAATACAAGAAAAAATTCAGTAAAATATCTGTCTACATTCTTTAACCTACATGCAGACCAACAATGAACTGTAGAATCAAACCAATAGATAAAATACATCTTACTGTTAGTATTATCTCTTCCCACACTAGAAGGTTAAATTCTTGTAATATAGCAGATAACAGTTATAAGCTTAAAACAGCAGCATTACTTAGTCTATCTAATTCTTTCTTTCAGCTAGCATTTACTGTAAAAATAAGGATACAATATTAGGAAGTAACTTTAAGGCTGTAAATAAAACAACTTAAATTAAATGTAAATACTTGTAGGTAATAAAAGTATTTAATTAGGTAACTCGGTTCAGAAGGTTAGTACTTCTCAACACTGAGATACTGTGCTGGAGTACGATCTGGTGATACCGGATGTGGAAAAACACAGTAACTAACAACATTTTTTAACTACTGAAATCCTGAGATGCTAACTTCACTCGACTAACTAATTACTCAGACATATACATAAACATAACATTCATGCATTCATACTCCGTAAACATAAAGAATTAAATGACAGAACCTATTTAAGCTGTGGACAACAACAGCAATGGGAGGCCATTCCTCCCTACCAACTCCTGGAGAGCGCTCAGACAGCGACTTCTCAGGACCCCCGAGCTTGCTCTGGTCTCCCTGGCTGGAACTAGGTGCAACAAATCAGATACCAGTCTTCAACTCAGTATTACTCAGAACTATCAGTCCATTCTCTCAGCCCAAATAGTTGTAATCAAAATCAAGTTACTGCAGCAATCCACTCAAAACACTTCCTTACTGTTTTTCCCTCTTCCTCAATGAAATTCCTGAATAACATTAACCTGAATGAATTCTTTCTGGAATAAAATCTGAGCAGCCTGAGCTCTCTTCATTGAGTACTTTTAAAGATTGCCTAGGTCTTAGTTGGGTTAACTGTCATTTAATGAGCCACCTGCTTTGATTCCACTTTCTTGGGGAATCATGACCCCAAATATAGGGAAGTTGCCACCTGCAACTTAGGAAGTGTCTGAGGATGCTGCCACTTGTTCTTTTGCCTTTCCACCTAGTTCCATCCACCAGTTTGACCAGTAACCTCTTTTAACAGCTCTCCCATGCTGTTGTCTCCATAATTTATTTATTAATAATAAAATATTCTGAATTACACTCCATAACTGTTGACTCTGCTGAGTCATCAATCCCTACTTAGGATTAAGTTTAACATAATGTCTCAGAAATATAATAAAACAAATTATATAATTTACAAATTTGGGGTATGTGACAAGAACTCTCTTACTTCAGAAGAACTAAATTATTTCTTTTTCGTAGTTAGTCGACGAGGTCCAAAAAAAGGTTTAACTATCACCATACCAAAGCTTCTTCAAGAACAAGCATAAAGATTTAGTTTAATGAGTGTGAAGGAAAAGCAAGGTCACTCATGTTGTTCCATTGATTTGCAAGTATGAGGCAAAAAAAAAACTCAATTCCTTTGTCTTAAAGTTTAACTAGCATGGCAATAAAATGAAGAATGCTCAAAATATTTTTCATGTTTTAAACTAGATCATGAAAAAATAAAAAAGTCAGCTCATAATAGGTTCCTTTTTTCATAAATTTAGTCTCCCAGGACCTAAAAAGAGATAAACCTATACCTAGGAATACTCTTCTAGCCACAATGGGTTGTAGGTGTAGCAACATTGCATTTGGATACACACAACTATATGCATATTGGTATAGAATACTTGTGAAATGTGATTTTTGATTGGTGCACCTGTCTCGTAGTAAACATGAAGAAGCAACTTACTGAATGCAAGATGAGCAAGAAGAAAAACTTTGGTTATTCGAGTATCCTGACAACATTCTTCTTTGAGAAGATTCTAGGACTGAGCCCAAGAGTGACCCTCCCCCTCTCCCATCCTTATGATCCTGCTAGACTCACCAGGTGGGGTGATTTCTTGGTGAGGCATGGGGGGCGGAGACACTAGAGCTGCTTTTGATGATGACTTTCAGGCATGGTGGAGTCGATAGGTTCCTGGCATCGAACAATTTCCTTATGTAGGTTTAGATTTCCGTGGAGATCCCAAACTCGCGCTTCCTCCTGGAGAATCATGGGGAGGGATTGGTATGTTTTGTTTTTGATATATTAAAATTTTATGAGTTTTAATTTGTAAATATGCACACTTATGTATTTTTGCAAATCTAATACTAACCATAATACCTGATCTAGATATTGGACCAGTGCGGCCAGATGGACATACTCATGTTGTTCCATTGATTTGCAAGTATGAGGCAAAAAAAAACTCAATTCCTTTGTCTTAAAGTTTAACTAGCATGTCAATAACATGAAGAATGCTCAAAACATTTTTCATGTTTTAAACTAGATCATGAAAAAAGAAAAAAGTCAGCTCATAATAGGTTCCTTTTTTCATAAATTTAGTCTCCCAGGACCTAAAAAGAGATAAACCTATACCTAGGAATACTGTTCTAGCCACAATGGGTTGTAGGTGTAGCAACATTGCATTTGGATACACACAACTATATGCATATTGGTATAGAATACTTGTGAAATGTGATTTTTGATTGGTGCACCTGTCTTGTAGTAAACATGAAGAAGCAACTTACTGAATGCAAGATGAGCAAGAAGAAAAACTTTGGTTATTCGAGTATCCTGACAACATTCTTCTTTGAGAAGATTCTAGGACTGAGCCCAAGAGTGACCCTCCCCCTCTCCCATCCTTATGATCCTACTAGACTCACCAGGTGGGGTGATTTCTTGGTGAGGCATGGGGGGCGGAGACACCAGAGCTGATTTTGATGATGACTTTCAGGCATGGTGGAGTCGATAGGTTCCTGGCATCGAACAATTTCCTTATGTAGGTTTAGATTTTCGTGGAGATCCCAAACTCGCGCTTCCTCCTGGAGAATCACGGGGAGGGATTGGTATGTTTTGTTTTTGATATATTAAAATTTTATGAGTTTTAATTTGTAAATATGCACACTTATGTATTTTTGCAAATCTAATCCTAACCATAATACCTGATCCAGATATTGGACCAGTGCGGCCAGATGGACATCCTAGAGTTTTGGTACGACCAACATAGGTAGGTAGAGATGGTGCCATGCTTATGACACTTGAGGGAAAATTGACCTGTTTGACTCGCAATATTCCTACTATTTAGATGGATAAGATTCCTATAGAAATGCAGGATCATGTAGTGGGAGTCCCCCCTGCATGGTTGATATTACTCCAGAGAGTACCTAGATGTGTCACTTGTTACCAAGAAGTAGTGGTAGAGGCAACTGAGGCTTCAAACTATCCTTAGAAAGTATTTACATCATGAGGGATTATGATCCCATTTTTGTATTTTGATATGTACTATTGAATGGATATATCGACTTGGACTTGTTTGATATATTTGGGACATCTGTATCATACATTATAAAAATAACCAGGCATACATCAGAAACACATGTAAATATGGACATTCATACATACATACATACATACACACACACACACACACACACACACACACACACACACACATATATATATATATATACATATATATCACAATTTTTCCACATAAAGTCATTGTGACTACCATTACATGGGTTGTAAGTGTAGCAACATTGCATTTGGATACACACAACTATATGCATATTGGTATAGAATACTTGTGAAATGTGATTTTTGATTGGTGCACCTGTCTCGTAGTAAACATGAAGAAGCAACTTACTGAATGCAAGATGAGAAAGAAGAAAAACTTTGGTTATTCGAGTATCCTGACAACATTATTCTTTGAGAATATTCTAGGACTGAGCCCAAGAGTGACCCTCCCCCTCTCCCATCCTTATGATCCTACTAGACTCACCAGGTGGGGTGATTTCTTGTTGAGGCATGGGGGGCGGGGACAGCAGAGCTGCTTTTGATGATGACTTTCAGGCATGGTGGAGTCGATAGGTTCCTGGCATAGAACAATTTCCTTATGTAGGTTTAGATTTCCGTGGAGATCCCAAACTCGCGCTTCCTCCTGAAGAATCATGGGGAGGGATTGGTATGTTTTGTTTTTGATATATTAAAATTTTATGAGTTTTACTTTGTAAATATGCACACTTATGCATTTTTGCAAATCTAATCCTAACCATAATACCTGATCCAGACATTGGACCAGTGCGGCCAGATGGACATCCTATAGTTTTGGTACGACCAACATAGGTAGGTAGAGATGGTGCCATGCTTATGACACTTGAGGGAAAATTGACCTGTTTGACTTGCGATATTCCTACTATTCAGATGGATAAGATTCCTATAGCAATGCAGGATCATGTAGTGGGAGTTCCCCCTGCATGGTTGAGATTACTCCAGAGAGTACCTAGATGTGTCATTTGTTACCAAGAAGTAGTGGTAGAGGCAATTGAGGCTTCAAACTATCCTTAGAAATTATTTACATCATGAGGGATTATGAGCCCATTTTTGTATTTTGATATGTACTATTGACTGGATATATCGACTTGGACTTGTTTTATATATTTGGGACATCTGTATCATACGTTATAAAAATAACCAGGCATACATCAGAAACACATGTAAATATGAACATACATACATACATACATACATACATACATACATACATACATACATACATACATACATATATATATATATATATATATATCACAATTTTTCCACATAAAGTCATTGTGACTACCATTACATGGGTTGTAGGTGTAGCAACATTGCATTTGGATACACACAACTATATGCATATTGGTATAGAATACTTGTGAAATGTGATTTTTGATTGGTGCACCTGTCTCGTAGTAAACATGAAGAAGCAACTTACTAAATGCAAGATGAGCAAGAAGAAAAACTTTGGTTATTCAAGTATCCTGACAACATTCTTCTTTGAGAAGATTCTAGGATTGAGCCCAACAGTGACCCTCCCCCTCTCCCATCCTTATCATCCTACTAGAATCACCAGGTGGGGTGATTTCTTGGTGAGGCATGGGGGGCGGAGACACCAGAGCTGATTTTGATGATGACTTTTAGGCATGGTGGAGTCGATAGGTTCCTGGCATCGAACAATTTCCTTATGTAGGTTTAGATTTCCGTGGAGATCCCAAACTCGTGCTTCCTCTTGGAGAATCATGGGGAGGGATTGGTATGTTTTGTTTTTGATATATTAAAATTTTATGAGTTTTAATTTGTAAATATGCACACTAATGTATTTTTGCAAATCTAATCCTAACCATAATACCTGATCCAGATATTGGACCAGTGCGGCCAGATGGACATCCTAGAGTTTTGGTACGACCAACATAGGTAGGTAGAGATTATGCCATGCTTATGACACTTGAGGGAAAATTGACCTGTTTGACTCGCGATATTCCTACTATTAAGATGGATAAGATTCCTATAGAAATGCAGGATCATGTAGTGGGAGTTCCCCCTGCATGGTTGAGATTACTCCAGAGAGTACCTAGATGTGTCATGATATATATATATATATATATATATATATGAATGTTCATATTTACATGTGTTTCTGATGTATGCCTAGTTATTTTTATAACGTATGATACAGATGTCAGTTGAGTACATAATTTGCATATGCATCCGTTAAAGTATTTTGATGTCTTGAAATATGTTTATATGTAATATAATCAAGTTGTCTTTCAAGTAATCTAATTTTTAAAAACTGGTGAAAAAGAGAATGATCCCTCACCCGGTAGTCACAATTAAGATGAGATGTAACTAACTGAAATTCAAGTCTAACTTCAATACACGAGACTTCATGGAAAATTGCATATCGGAGCAACTCAATATTAGCGCTATATTCAACCATGTTGTTAGTAGCGGGGCCTAAACAAGCACCTCCTGAAGCAATTAGATGACCTGTGGGCAAATATATAACAAAAGCAACTAAAGCGAGATTATGAGTGTGATAGATAGCACCATCAACAAATCCTATGAAGCACTCAAAGAACATATGAAATACAACCAAAATTGTATAAGAAACATGACGAAGGAGAAAACTTTACAACACTATACAATTATATACAAGAAAAAACATATAGCTTAAGTATAATACTTCTTCAAGTAGAGCCCATTTTTGCGCTTGACAACTTGTTTCCATCGAAATCCACTAGTTCATAAGCACTTTTCAGAACTTTAGACACTATATAGGTTCCGAGCCACATCAATTTAAACTTTACTGCACCCAAAGGTTCTTTGTCTTGTTCATATATTAATACAAGGTCACCTTCGGAGAAAAACCTAGGTTTAACTGACTTATCATATTGGCTCTCACATGTTTCTTATGCACTTCATTTGTTGTGAGCACATTTATGTGTTGTTCATCTAAATATTCCAATTGCAACAAACGTTCTTTTAAAGCTGAAGTCTCAGGTAAAAGTTGTATATCTAGTTTTGACGATGGTATTTCGCATTCAATAGGTGTGATTGTTTCTACCCCATGAACAAGTTGGAAAGGAGAAAAACCTATGGCAGTCTTGACAGTGGTTCGATATGACCAAAGTGCATGATTAAACATGATATTCCAATTATATCTATTAGCATTAATTGTCCCTTGGAAAATGGTTTTCGAAGTTTTGTTAATGGCCTCTCCCTATCCATTTGCTTGTGAATAAAATGAAGATGAATGGTCTTGTTTAAAGCCAAGTGTTACCACTCATATTTTCCTTGGGATGTATCAAGGAACCCCCGAGGTAACCACAAAACTAAGATTTAGGAAAGAAAGATGGATTCTTTCTCTTCGGAGAGGGATATCTCAATAATTTTTCTCACAGGCGAGATATATATATATACAAAAGATAAAATTTAAGATTGTTGGTGGTTGAAACAAATGTACTTGGGCATGGAGTCATAATTTGGAACAATATCATTAACAATGTTGTTGCATGGGAAACTTTAACAAAGGAAAGGTAGAAATCTTGTTACAGTAAAGATGCTTTTGTCTGGTGATTATAGAGGAAATTAGAAACAGTCCATTAATGTGGGCATCTAACTTGGACGAATCCAACATTAACTTTAGATGAACATATGTGTGAATGTTTGGAGGTAATAGACAGAGCATATGATTATGAATTTTGTGCTATTGTAAAATCATTCAAACATGAAAGGGAAAACATTAAGGAAGTACATAACAAGAAATACTAGCACATGAGAAAAGGAAAATACAGACTGTAACAAAGACAACACATGAATCTATGAAAAAGGCCAGCTTCGGCTTTGCAATTTTATTAATCTTTGGAATAAAGATGCAATGCAAAATCTCATGGGTTCCAACACTTGCTTCATTAAAAAAACTTGTTCTTATACAAAATCACTCCATGAGCTAAATAAATAACTTCTAAAAATAGGAAATAACTTCCTTTTTACATCTGTCATCTATATCTCCTAACTAATAACTGCTCTTGAACATAAACTAAAAATCCTAGTTAACTAATCTTCAAGAATAATCTTCGACAATCTTCAATAATATTCATTCATGCAGCTTGTACTTGGATCTCCCATTATTTTCAACCAATTTCCATTGATCAGCAGATGTCAGGTCTGGGTTGGCCATTTATGTTTCCAGCACTCTTAACTCCATGTGGTATCTATATGAAAAATATGGCACTCGTGCACACATGGCTCTAAAGGAAAATAGTATTTCAAAATCATCTACTAACTTATCCACTACTACCTTTCTCGATAGTGATTGTTGCATATATTCAAACTTTCTATGATCTAACCTACATTTGACCAAACGATCATGATATTCTTTTTGGGAAAAAATTATTCAATTTTATTCCCAGAAAAAAGGTAAACCTTTATTGCATATTGGGGTAAAGGATTCAATAAACAATTTAATTTCATGGTTCATAATGCAAATTTTTGCTTCCACAATGTCTAGATGTTGATGTTTACTCATGACATTCCTCATCCAGTTGATAATGGAAATTATGTCTTTGATGTTTGCTGCCTTCAGTTCATCTTCTGTCAAACCATTCAAAAAATGAATAGTGTTGCTATCAGTTTCTATGGGTTTCTTATTCAACATCTCTTTCACTACTGTTACACTTTTCCTAGAGGTCTGCATTACAATTTCTTTGTCCAAAATATAGTCTAAGTAAGGCCTCAATTTGGCTGCTTCAGTTATAAGTACATCCCAGATGATGTGCTTGCCCCTCTGTACAAGCAACTATCTTGTAACCTGTTTCACAAGCTTATCATTTTTATCTGAAAGCTCTTTGCATTTGTTTTCCCAAGCTTTCCTATATTCCTCCCTCTTCAAGTACAAACTCTCTAAATTCTTATTTTGATTTTTCAATCTTGCAATCTCCAAATCTCTCAGGCTAACTTGAGACATTGCTCGTGTAAGAGAATTTGCACTAACTTGTGTAGGGCGTGAAACAATTTGAACTTCAGGCTCAGTATTTTCATTCAACTCCTTTTCAAAATATGCTTGTTTTTCCTTCAAATCTTTCTCATTCTCAACCAAAAGGCCAATATCTCTTTCCCACTGCTTCTTTTCTTCAGCAAACTTTAAGAGATTTTCTTTACAATCATTCAATTCATCGTTAAGAGTGTCTTTTTGTTTCTCCAACTCAGTAAGCTCAGTAGCTTGTATGAGTTGGGTAGCTAGAATTTTCAATTTCTTTTTGAGGAGTTGAATAGTGTTTTCTTTTTCATTTAACAGCTTTTGAGTAGTTGCTCCCTTATCAGTTTCATTATCAGCAGTTAGTAAGTCACCTTAAAGATTTTTTATTTGCTGCCGATGAGCTTTATTTTCAACCCTCTCTTGCCTCAACTAGTTTTCAACTTTACTTTTTGCAGATTGTAGTATAGACACCTTCAAAGTGGCCTTGAGTAGGTCACTATCGATTACCTCTTCAGTTTGTTAGTGAAGGTGAATCATATAAGGTATAGCAATATATTCTAGACTCGTCCTCATCTCAACAAATTTGTCTTTAGTTTCGATGTCCAAGTTCAAAATGTTCTGATTGTGATCTTTGTCAGTCACTAAAGATACATCTTTGTTAGAAAATTTCCTAACATCTGCATACAATTTGAATGAATCATTTGTAGTTGTATCCTTATCATCTCTATACTTGTCAAATAGTTCAGCCCTGGTTTTGAATTGGGAGGTAGAATCTTTGGGTGTCTCTGAGAAGGAATACTCTTTGATTTCAAAGGCTGGTCCTTTAACTTTCACTTGCTTCTTCTTTCCTTTTGCCTTTGTTTCTTTCACCATTTGGCCTTCATGTTCAACATTTTTTTTTTGGAGTTTGGTAAGTATCTTATTTTTCTGTATCCATACCATCTGAAAAATCCCTTTTATTTGTCCTTTCTGAATGAATAGCAATGGGTGTAATCTTCTCAGCTATTGGAACAACAACCAAAGGATCTGGCTAGATCCATGTTGAGTATCTTCCTCATTTTGTACTACTTGAGGATAATATGTCCAGTTGGCACTTTCATCCAAGCCTTCAACTTCATAATGCTTGAATGGTGTGTTCTTGTTGACTTTCATTCTTATTGATATAACATGATGAGGATCATAATTGATTGCTGGAACTATTTGAAATCTCATTTCCTTCAGCAAATTCTCCATCATAGGAAAATAAAACTTGCTTTTTATTATAAATGGGCCATATACCCATGGAAATCTTATCTCAGATGACTTCTTCAAATTGATAAATTGCTCATTCTCAACAATGACATTTTTCCTAATTAACTCTAAAGAAAATATTCTAGGAGTCAAGAAAGATGGTAAGACATATGGTGGATGAAGAAATCCATATACTCTAATTACAGTTCCCTCTTCAATTAAAAACCAATCTCCAATTATTTTCTCAACTGAAAACTGTAGTATTTCCTTCACAAGAGGTAACACCCTAGGAATATTCTGTTGGAAAACAACTCTTACACTTTCGACATGAAAAATTTCATATACTTGCCAAAATTCCTGCTCATTTCATCAGTGATAACCAACTCTGGGAATTGCAGGTTCTTCTCATTAAAGAATAGAAACATTTTCACTAAATAGGGTTCGAATCTGAATAATTGAGTATTATGGAAGTTCATTAGCTACGAGTGGATACTATTAGCTAAGAACTCATCAAATTTAATGCAACGAGACTGAACTGACTCAACATAATCGACTTGACCGATACTTATTCTGAACAACAAACTCATCATGGACTCTATGACATTACTATCAGTATCTGAACCTAGAAACTCACTCATCATGGAAATGACAGACTAGGTTTCATTAGTAAACATACTAGTATCAACAGGAAAGGATTTGTTCTGCAAGGAGATATCAGGATTGAAATAATTATTGAACAAAGCTTGCTTTTGTTGTACAATAGCGTCTCTGAATGTTTGAATTAGGATTTATTCATTGAACTCTTCAGACAATTGGGTGAAGGTAGTTGGAATAGAAAACGTGTCTCATATTACTAATGGACTGACATGACATGGAATTTTAGACTTAGCCACGTCTATAATCACCCTCTCGGAAGAGGAATAATTGTAGGTGCACCATTCGACAAATTCTAGGAATTTTAGGGTTTGTTAAGTACTTAAAAATTGGAAATAAGAGCGGAAAACTACATGGACATCTGTTCCCTATTTTGTAAGGAATTTTAACTTATTTTTTAGTAGGTCTACTGAACTAATGGACAAAATAGTGTCAAAAACTTCACAGTCCTTGTCTTCAAAGACCTCCTCTGTTTTCTAATACTCTAAGCCCCGAGCTTCCATTCCTTCTACATTTTCCATGTTTAAATAGCTTTGGGTAAGATGAAAATGACCTACCTGGTTATTTGACAAGTGGACATGATATTCGTCTAATTTGGATTCTTCCACACAGTCGTGAGCTCTCGATTTGCAATGCAACTACAGAAAAATAATCCCAATCCATGTGCTTTTTCTTTTATATTATTTTATTCTCTTATTGGCCATGCATTGTATTCGGTTAAAACCATTTCTGTCCGTAGATCTAGTGTCCTCCATTCTGAACCGTTGATTCTGATCCCCCTTTAACCATGTGCTTCTCTTTTCCGCGATATCATTCATTTTTATCTTACTTGTAACTTTCAATAGTGGAACTATTCTCAACCATAGATATGTATTTGATTTACTCACCACCGTAAATCTATTCCATGTTTTAACACCACCTTTTTACCTCATAACTGACCTACATCTTGTTTTAGCGGGTTTAATTTTGACCACTCATCTAATCTTTTGTGAAATCCTCACTGTTGATCAGTTTCTTCATTTAATATTCCACTCAAGTTCATCTTTCTAAAGGTTGTGAATCTTCTCCCAGCGGAGTGATTTTCAAGAGTAGATATGAACCTCCCTAGATTTCAGTCATTCCTCCCTAATCCCTTTTAATCGATTGCACTAAGGCTTCCTTCAACTTTTTGTGTGCATGTTGATTTAGTGGAATTAACATGGACTGTAGATCTCAATCTTCTTAAAAGTGCACCAATGATTATGTGGGCTCTTTAACCAATTCCCCTGGATCACAAATCTTTTTTATCCACGCACATTCCACCAACGGAATGATTATAAACCCTTCATCTAGATCGGGATTTAATATTGATCGTTAAAACATGCACCTCTTACCACTTTTCACTGATTTGAAAACTTTTTTCTTTCACACATGTTCACCCAACATAATCAACATCATTCGTAGATCACTTATCTGCCAATATCTCCACCGTTGATCTATGTTAGACATAACGTTTTCTGCTGATTGGGAAATTTATTTCCTCTGTGCACGTTCCATTGGTGGAATCTCTCCTAGTTGTAGATCTTCTTTCCCCCTTTCATCAAACCGTTGATCTATGATACATTTTAACTAATTCCACTGGAAACCAATTTTATTTCGTCCTCACAGCTTTTTCCATCGGATTCGTCTACAACCATTGATATTATTCCCTGTAGATCTACACCGTCACATCTTTCCATGATGTAACATAGTGGCGGACTTTTCAGAAGTAACTTATTTCTAAGGTTAACTTAGGATTTTCTTCACATATATGATTTTAAAGCTTAGGAATACGCCCCTCCCAATAATTTAAATCCCCTTCTACATACCTTTAGGTCATATGATGCAAAGTTTTGGCTCTTACCTTATATCTTCACATGCCTCCTCCCTTTTCAACTGCTAACTAGAAATTGTGCTAACAGTTGGCTCCAACTAGGGATGCTATCCTCCTTGTGAGGTAGCAAAGAACCCGTAGACCTACGCCTGATCCATTGGGCTGCTCCCAATCATTTCCTGAAATCATCAACCTGCTATGACCTGTGGAAATCAGTTGAATCCATACTGCAAACAAATCCCATTCTGTAACCTGTAACATGTTATCAAAACTTCATCTGAAGACTGAAACCAAATGCAAATGGTAAATCTGAACTTGAAACTTCAAAAAATAAAACTCATACTGAAAACCAAATGGAAAAATCTACTGAAAAAAATGCTCTCCATGTCGAGCTCATTCACACACTCCTACCTACCCTATTTTTCCGAGTACCAATGCCCAATCAAGTAAACTCTGATTTCCAATGTAGCCAGTCAAGTAATTTATCCAATAATTTTGCTTCCTCATCATGCTTAATCAAAATCAAAGATGAAAAATATAATAATGAAAAGAAATGATATTGAATTTGATCTTTATATAAGAAACACAACCAACTATCCCAACTAAAAAATTTCTCCTTATAATCAACCACTGGGTCATAAAAAACATGACAACCTTCAAAAAATTCTGTTATTTGCTTGCTATGAAGAGGCTGCTCAAACTGCAATTTATCTTGCAAACTATCTAACTCATTTTCAGATGGACCATGAAAAGAATGCTCATGACAACTTTTAAATGTAACATCAATAACCTCATTTAAAATTTCAGAATTTAAAACTTGATTCCCTCCACCTGTTTCAAAAGAATTATCATTCCGTTCTTTAAAGAAATCAAGTGAACAAAATCCTTCTTGACACCAAGATTCTGAAACTGAAAGAAAATATTGATCTTCTTCTTGGTGATTCAATCCCTCATTGCAGACTACTTGTTGTTCCATAAGTTGTGATTGATTGTATTGTTGTTCATCTCTCTCAACATCCATAAACAAAGAGGGGTTGTATGTTATTGTAAATATTCAGGTGAAATATGAGTTTGATGAAGACACAAAGATATTTCTTCAACCATTAACTCAAAATCTGATTCCTCTTTACATGCAATTTCAGAAAATGAACATACTAAAAGACTATGAGACTAAGATCCTCCAGAATTAGAATCATTTATGTAATCAGTCACAGAAACATTATAACTTTGATTAGATTGCTGCTGAAAAAGGGTATTTTCTGATTGAAGATAAGCAACCCCTTCTTGTAAAAAAAATTCAAAAGTTGAACGATACGAGGAAGGATTTAATTGACAATCACAACTTCCTTCTTGGTCACACAGAGATTGACAAAAATGTTGCAAATTATCATCAATTTCAGGAAAAAGAAATGTAACTGGTCAAATCAGAATGTTGGCTTATGTCACTTTTAGTCAAGGAAGAAATTATCAGCTGCTAGGAATTGTTTTCTTGAATGTCATGGCAGCTAGCTTGTATTTCTTTTTTATGGAATGAGTTCTCCTGTAAAATATCTAAAAGTTCTTCATCTATAAACTCATCATCACCATACATGTTCTCCAAATATTCAATGAAACCTTTAACATGCATGCAACAATTTTGAACCAACAGCAAGGAAGGATTTTGGTCTATGAAATGCTCATGAAATACTGTATGAAATTCTTTAAGGGAACATAAAATTTCTGATGGAAACCTCTCATACAATGACTAGGCATTTCCTTCCAAACTAACCATGAAAATTTTCATTAAAGAATACTTTTGCAATTCAACTCCAAGCTTATGTATATGCATATTAAATCTAACCAAATGGAGGGTAACATCATCATTCTTTTGATCTTTGAAGTTTGGAAGACAGGTTTGCCAATCTACATTAGGTATTCGATTCCAAAAACCAGGAATATGAGAACGATTCATAGGAGCATACCTTGCATATATAGAACTCATCTTGATTAATGAAGCAACCAAATCAACACTTTAAACTCTGAAACCTTTTGACAATAGAGTCACCATAAAAATTCTGAAATTTGGATTCTTCAAAGTTGGAGTTGCTAGGTGAAAAATGTACAGCATACTTGACGTTTGAGCGTTGCTCACCATCAACAGTCAAATCTGAAGCTCTGTCATTCATACCCAGGGAAATATTTGAACCCTTTCCCCCAGCAATGACACCAATATGTTAGCACTCATATTTTCCTTGGGTTGTATCAAGGAAACCCTGAGGTAACCATAAACCCAAGCTTTAAGAAAGAAAGATGGCTTCTTTCTCTCCAGGGAGGGATCTCTCAATAATTTTTCTCACAGTCCAAATATATATAAACAAAGGATAAAATTTAAGGTTGTTGGTGGTTAAAACAAATGTACATTAGGCATGGAGTCATAATGTGGAACAATATCATTAACAGTGCCGCTACATGGGAAAAGTTAACAAAGGCAAGGTAGCAATCTTGTTACAGTCAAAATGCTTTTGTCTGGTGATTATAGAGGAAATTAGAAAATAATCCATTAATGTGGGCATCTAAATGGGATGAATCCAACATTAACTTTGGATGAACAAGATTGTGAATGTTTGAAAGTAATAGACAGAGCATATGTCTACGAATTCTCTGTTATTGTAAACTCATTCAAACATGAAAGGGAAAACATTATGGAAGTAAATAATAGGAAACAGATGCACATGAGAAAAGGAAAATATAGATTGTAACAAAGACAACACATGAATCTCTATAAAAGTCCAGCTTTGGCTCTGAAATTTTATTAATCTTCAATAATCTTCATTCATGCATATTGTACTTGGATCTCCCATATTTTTCAACCAATTTCCACTGATCAGTAGATGGTAGGTCTAGGATGGCCATTTCTTTTGCTAGCACTCTTAACTCCATGTGGTATCTATATAAAAAATATGGCAATCATGCACACGCGGATCTAAAGGAAAATACTATTTCAAAATCATCTGCTAACTTATCCACTATTACCTTTCCCGACAATGATTGTTGCATATCTTCAAAATTTCTATGATCTAACCTGCATTCAACCAAACGATTATGATATTCTTTTTGGGAAAACATTCTTCCCTTTTCTTCCCAGAAGAAAGGTAAACCTTTATTGCATATTGGGGTAAAGGATTCAATAAACAATTTAATTTCATGGTTCATAATGCAAATTTTTGCTTCCATAGTGTCCAGATGTTGATGTTAACTGACAACCTTCCTCTCCCAAGTGATAACGAAATTTTGTCTTTGATGTTTGCTGCTTTCAGTTCATCTTCTATCAAAACATTCAGAAAATGAATAGTGTTGTTAGCAGTCTCTATGGGATTCTTATTCAACCTCTCTTTCAGTGTCGTAACACTTTGCCTAATGGCATGCATTACAATTTATTTGTTTAAAATATAGTCTAAGCAAGGCCTCAATTTGGTTGCTTTAGTTATAAGTACATCCTAGATGATGTGCTTGGCCCCCTATACAGGAAGTTGTCCTGCCATCTGTTTCACAAGCTTATCATTTTCATCTGAAAGCTCTTTGCATTTGTTTTCCCAAACTTTCCTATCTTCTTCCCTCTTCAAGGCCAAACTCTCTAAATTCTTATTTTGATTTTTCAATCTTGCAATCTCCAAATCAATCAGGATAACCTGAGACATTGCTTATGTAACAAAATCTGCACTAACTTGTGTAGGGGGTTAAACAATTTGAACTTCAGGCTCCTTAGTCTTTTCATTCAATTCATTTTCCAATTCTTCTTGTTTTTCCTTCAAAGCTTTCTCATTCTCAACCAAAAGGCCAATATCTCTTTCCCACTTCTTCTTTTATGCAACAAACTTTAAGAGCTTTTCTTTACAATCGTTCAATTCATCGTTAAGAGTGTCTTTTTATTTCTCCAACTCTATAATATTTGTAGCTTGTATGAGTTGGGTAGCTGGAATTTTCAATTTCTTTTTAAGGAGTTGAATAGTGTTTTATTTTTCATTTAGAAGCTTTTGAGTAGCTGCTCCCTTGTCACTTTCATTTTTAGCTGTTAGTAAGTCACCTTGAAGCTTCTTTATTTGTTGTTGATGAGCTTTATTTTCAACTCTCTCTTGTCTCATCTGGTTTTCAACTTTACTTTTTGCAGATTGCAGTCTAGACACCTTCAAAGTGGCCTTGAGTACGTCACTATAGATGACCTCTCCAATCTGTTTGTGAAGGTCAATCATATCGGGTATAGGAATATTTTCTAGAGTCATCCTCATCTCAACAACTTTGTTCTTAGTTTCTATGGCCAAGTTCAGAGTGTTTTGATTGTGATCTCTAACTGTCACTAAAGATACATACTTGTTAGAAATTTTCCTAACATATGCATACAGTTTCAAAGACTCATTTGTAGTTGTATCCTTATCATCTCTATACTTGTCAAATAGTTCAGACCTAGTTTTGAACTGGGAGGTAGAATATTCGGGTGTCTTGAGAAGGCATGCTCTTTAATTTCAAAGGTTGGACCTTTGACTTTCACCTACTTCTTCTTTCTTTTTTCCTCTATTGCTTTCACCATTTGGCCTTCATGCTCAACCTTTTTCTTTTTTAGAGTTTGGGCAGTATCTTCTTCTTTTGTATCCATAGCATTTGAAAAATCCATTTTATTTGTCCTTTCCAAATGACTAGCAATGGGTGTAATCTTCTTAGCTGCTAGAACAACCAAAGGACCTAGTTGTACATCATCATCATCATCCTTTATAGGTGATGTGGATCTCTCTTGAGTATCTTTCTCATTTTGTACTACCCGAGGATAATCTATCAAGTTGACACTCTCATCCAGGCCTTCAAATTCATAATGCTCGAATGGTTTGTTCTTGTTGACTTTCCTTCGTATTGATATAACATGATGAGGACCCATTAGAGGAAATTTGGGGTCTAAAATGGGCCTTATAAGAAAAAGTGCNTTTCAGGTATTTCTTGTTTTTGGGGTAGCGGGGTCCGTCAAAAGTATGCAGTGTGGGTACTCGTTGGATTCGGAATCAAATTCTGCATCCAACGAGCTCTCCCGATCTAAATTTGAGTAAAAACACAATGAGATATGTCGAAAATACGAACACAAAAAGTAGTTTTTTTCTTTCTTCCTCCAAAATTAATTAATATTATTTTATTATTTTAACCATTATTTTATTATTTTAACTATTATTTTATTATTTTCCTTAGGAGGCCCATTTTAGACCCCAAAATTCCTCTAATGATAATTGATTGATGGAACTATTTGAAATCTCATTTCCTTCAACAAATTCTCCATCATATGAAAAGAAACCTTGCTTTTTATTATAAATGAGCCAACTACCTATGGAATTTTTTTATTATCTCAGATGACTTCTTGAAATATATAAAGTGCTCATTCTCAACAATGAGATTTTCCTAATTAAATCTAAGGAAAATATTATGGGATTCAAGAAAGCTGGTAAGACATATGGTGGATGAAAAAATCCATATACTCTAATTACAGTGCCCTCTTCCATTAAAAACCAGTCTCCAAATCTGTTCTCAAGTGAAAACTGTAACATTTCCTTCATAAGAGGTAACACCCTAGGCAAATTCTTTTGGAAAAACACGTTGTATGCTTCATACATAAAAAAATTCATATACTTTTCAAAATTCCTGCTCATTTCATCAGTGAGAACCAACTCTAGGAATTGCAGGTTCTCCTCATTAAAGAATAGAAATTTTTTCACCAAATATGACTGGAATCTCAAAAATCGAGTATTGTGGAAGTTCATTAGCTGCGAGTGGATACTCTCAGCTAATAACTCATCAAATTTAATGCAACAGGATTGACCTCACTCAAAAAACTTGACTGGACCAGTACTTATTCTGAACAACAGACTCATCAAGGACTCTATAACATACCTATCAATATCTAAACCTAGAAACTAACTCATCATGGAAATGACAGACCGAGTTTCATCAGTAAACATACTAGTATCAATAGGAAAGGGTTGGTTTTGAAGAAAGCTTGCTTTTGTTCTACAATAGCGTCTTTCAATGTTTGAATTAGGATTTCTTCATTGAACTCTTCAGACAATTAGGTAAGGGTAGATGGAATAGTAAATGTGTACGGACTGATAGGACAGATAATTTTAGACTTAGCCACATCCATAATCACCCTCTCGAAACAGGAGTAATTGTAGGCACACCAATCAACAAATTCTGTGAAGTTTAAGGTTTGTTCAGTACTGAAAAACTAGAACTAAGAGAGGAAAATTCCATGGACATCTGTTCTTTGTTCTTTAAGGATTTTTACCGTATTTTCAATAGGTCTACTAAACTAATGGACACAATAGTGTAAAAAACTTCACATTCCTTGTCTTTAAAGACCTATATTTTCGGATACTCTAAGGACCGAGCCTCCATTCCTTCTACATTTTCCATGTTTAAATAGATTTGGGTAAGATGAAAATGACCTACCTGGTGTTTTGACAAGTGGACATGATATTTGTCTGAGGTTGCTTCTTCCGCACAGTCGCAAGCTCTCGATTTCCAATGGAAATATAGACAAATAATCCCAATCCATGTGATTTTTCTTTTATATTATTTTATTCTGTTATTCGCCATGCATCTTATTCGGTCAAATCCCTTTTTGTCCGTAGATCTAGTGTCCTCCATTCGGAATCGTTGATTTTGATCCCCCTTTAACCATGTCCGCTATATCATTCATTTTTATCTATCTTATAACTTTCAGCAGCGAAACTATTGTCAACAACATATCTGCATTTGATTTACTCACCACCGTAGATCTATTCCCTGTTTTAACACCACCTATTCACCTCATAACTGACCTGCATCTTGTTTCAGTGGGTTTACTTTCAACTAGTGATCTAATATTTTGTAAATATTCACCATTGATCAGTTTCTTCATTTTATTATTCCGCTCAACTTCGGATTTCTAAAGGTAGATCTGAACCTCCCTAGATCTCAGTCGTTCCTCCTTGATCCCTTTTAATCGATTCCACTGAGGCTACCTTCAAATATTCTCGTGCATGTTGATTCAACGAAATTATCTTGGACCGTAGATGTCAATATCCTCAAAAGTGCACCATTTATTATGTGGGCCCTTTAACCAATTTCACTAGCTCACAAATCATTTTTATCCACGTACCTTCCACCAACAGAATGATTATAAAACCTTGATCTAGATCGGGCTTTAATATTGATCATTAAAAGATGCACCTCATACCACTTTCCACTGATTTGAAAACTTTTTGATTCCATGTATGTTCACCCAGTGGAATCATCAACCGTAGATCACTTCTCTAGCAAGATCTCCACCGTTGATCTATGTCAGACATAACGTTTTCTGCTGATTGGAAACGTTATTTACTCTGTGCATGTTCCCGACAGAATCTATCCCAGATGTAGATATTCTTTCCCCCTTTCATCGAACCGTCGATCTATGATACATTTTAACCCATTCTTCTAGAAACCAATTTTATTTCATCCTCACAACTTTTTCCAATAGATTCGTCTACAACCATCGATCTTCTTTGTTGCAGATATACACCATCACATCTTGCCATGATATAATATAGGGGAGGAATTTTCATATGTAACTTATTTCTAAGGTTAACTTAGGATTTTCTTCATATATATGATTTTTAAGCTTAGGAATAAACCCCTTCCAATAATTTAAAGCCCCTTCTACATACCTTTAGGTCATATGATGTGACTTTTTGGCTCTTACCTTATATCTTCATAGGCCTTCTCGCTTTTCAACTGCTAACCAGAAATTGTGCTAACACCAAGCATTGTAGCTAATTTAGGCAGTATTTCATTCTGAAAGTGACTTCCATGGCCAGTGACAATATACTTCAAGATACCGAACGTAACTATGATATAATTGAATACAAAATAGGTTGTAGTTTCACCATCCACTTTCATAGTAGCAATTTCCTCCGCACACTTAGTAAATCAGTCAATGTAAACAATAATATGTTTATTCCCTCTTGCAGAATCTGGGTTGCATGTCATAAACTCCACCCCCGACTTAGTAAAGTGTCCTACCATGATAACATGAAAAAGAGGATCTAGATGTGACTGCATTTTTTTGGTGAAAAACTGACAAGGATGGAAACACTTAATAGCCTCCACGCAATATTTAAAGATTGTTGGCAAAAAATAACATTCACACAAAATCTTTTGAGATGTTGTCAACCTAGATAAATGACCCCCACATGTTACACCATGGGAATTATTTAGAAAACACTCAACCTCTTCATGAGTCATGCAACGACATAAGATTAAATATACTCCTCTTCTATGGAGAGGGTCACCAATAATGAGGTAGTTTTAGCATTAAACCATAGATTTCATTGTTCTTCTCGTGAGGCAGTTCCTGAACACTTCAAAGTTTGGAGATATACCAAGATGTCTCCATAACAAGGATCCGAGCTGGAAATTAAGAAGACATATTCATCGGGGAATGAGTCATCTTCTATCTTATAACTCTTGTCATTAGGGAACTCAGAAATAATATCTGCTAACAGCAAATACTTCCTAGACTTACCAGATTGAAAATCAAGGCCAAACTCTTGGAGTATGGCAATCCATTTTTTAAATCCCCCCCCCAATTATACGTCGGGTTAAAACATACTGAAATAGATTTACATCCATGACGATAGTGGTGGTTTGAAGTAAAATGTAGTGATGCAATCTCTAAACATCATAAACAACTACTAGTGCCAATTTCTCAACATGAGAGTACCGAAGTTTAGGTCCTATGAGGGATATACTAAGGTAGATCTGATCATATTCCTCAACTAACACTATGCCAACTGTGGAATAATACATGACTAGATATAACATAAAATATTTAGTGTAATATGGAGGGCTCAACAAAGGGGTTGATAATAGTGTTTTTTAAGGAGAATCAAACGATTGTTGTGCATCCTCATCCCATAAAAATGGGGTATCTTATTTGAGTAGGTGCATGAAACCATTAGTTATTTTATCATAGTTAATTATAAACTACTTGAGAAAATTGGACTTTCCTTGTAAATTCTAAAGTTGTCTAATTGTACAAGTAGGAGGAAGATTTGTAACCGCCTCTACTTTGAGTGGGTTGACCATAATCCCCTTGCTGGACACTATAAATCCTAACAACCATCCCAAATCGACATAAAAGACACATTGGTGGGCATTCAAATGAATCTTATAGTGTCTACATAGTTCAAACACTAATCGTAAATGGGATGGATGGTCCCTTCTCTTGCGAGAATGTGCAAGGAGGTCATCTAGATAAGGTTCAACTATGTGTTTGATATCATGAAAGGAAAAATTGATAGCTTGTTGGACGGTGGTTCCAAAATTATTCAATCCGAAGGGAATATTACTATATGCAAATGTACCCCAGCGACATATAAAATCAATCTTGTGTTGATATTCAAACTTGATTTGAATCTAGTTATATCCTGAAAATCCATCCATAAAGGAAGAAAAATCACTTCCTGCACATGCATTTATTATTTGATCAATGAACGATGTGGATTAGTTATATTTCAGACATGCTTTATTCAAATCCTTAAAATCAATGCATACATGGATATTCCCTTTCTTTTTATCGACTATAAAGGGGTTAGATACCCATTTCGTCATCGAAATAGGGTAGATGAAACTCATGTTTAGGATCTTCTCAACTTCAGCTTTAACAACTGCCTCCTTCCTTGGATTGACAGGGCATTTTTTTGTCGAAATGGTTTAACGTTAGTATACGTATTGATTTCATGTTCAACAATGGATGGGTGAATACCTAGCATCTCCTCATATGACCAGGAAAATACATTGCATAATTCCTTCAAAAGGTTGGTATAAATGGAAATCTCTTCAGATGAACAGTTTGCTCTAATTTAAATATTCTCCATGACATCGAGATAGTGGGAATATTGATCGACCTAGTTTCAGATATGTTTTCCATATTGTCTTTACTAAAAACACCTTCTTTCGGTAAATGGTTTACGGGTTGATTGATATTCCCACAAAGTCTCACATGGAACTCTTGATTCTCTATCCTTTTCAAGTCTAAAATAAAATAGGACTTATGGTGCATATCTTCCCAAGGTTTATTGAGTCCTATCATGGCTTCCATAATGGATTCATCTGAAGGAAAAATCATGTCTAAAAAGTCAAAAGAATACATAGAGTTCATGGCCCATGCAGGAAAGTAATCTACATCTGACTCCTTAGAGGAGAAAAGGGTAGCGATGGGATCTACAACAAGATCATAAATAATTTAATAAGAAAATTATACTACATATAAGGGCACTTATGGTCAGATAATGTGGTTAAAATCCATGGATCAATATTATTTGAAATTGAAGAAAAATCCCCAGATGTATTCCCCACACTAGTTGATCCGATATAATTTGTAGGAGTAGGGAGATCAAAAGTACCCATAAGTGAAGTATACAATCCTACTCCTAAAATCTCATTTGTTGGATGAACCTCATCAATCATCGGGATATCTGATTTTGATGCATTTGCATGAATTTTTTAGGTAAATGACAATTGATCAATTGTAACCATCTTTCCATCATTAGGAAACATGAGTACCTAGAAAATAGATGATGGGATAACACTCATAGCATAAGTCCAACTGCTACCCAAAAAAAAACTATAATAAGGAGGAGCATCTACCACTTAAACCTCAACCGAAACTATTTTCCATACCAATTCAATATCAAAAGAAGGTAGAATATCGTGAGGGCGGAAAGACCTACAATAAAAAATGATGAGTAAGGTTGTGGATGGAACTAAATCAGTGGACCCTAAATCTCACCAATAAGATATGGACATTACACAAGTAGATGTGCCTTCATTAGCGACTATTCGTCGAATGGTTTTATTCCCAGGGATACTTCTATCTGGAAAGCTACATGACACGACAAGCGTGGTTTGACATCCAACATATAAACTTAGATACTAGACCTGTTGAGTCGAGACTACCTATTGTAGCCAAAAGCACATTCCATTATGAGGGACAACTTTGCAGCACTTCTAAAGTGGACATGGAACAAGGTGTTTGGGATAAGTCTTCCAAAACCAAATAATTGGGATGAGCCCATGCATTAGGGTTGTCTGATTCCCTTTTAAAGAAACCTTTCATTATCTTTGAAATAAGCTCAACCAACTTCTCAATGGAAAGAGAGGTCGATGTCTCATTAGTCAGTTTCTCTTTTTGTGACACCTTGGGGTCATAATTCTTTGCTCTATTTTGTAATAGTGTGTGGGATTGAACCATATTTATATATGATTGATTATATGAAGAGGCCCCTTAGGTGCCCGCAGCTGTATTAGATCCACTTGAAGTTGCATTTTGTCCATTTGGAAATGGGTCCTTGAGGACGGGGGGTGGTTTTTGTTTAAGCAACTTCTGGGCTTGTTCCATAAGGGAGCATTGGTAAGTCGAGAGCTAATTGGTCCACCTAGGGGGGATGGAGGTCAAATCTAGTTATGACACATGTGCACTCCCAAATGGATTTCTAAGACCCATGATTTTTCCCAAATGTAATATATATATGTTCTAAACATAGTCACATGTTAGACAATGTTAATAATATTCAATATTGACTTCATGTGTGAATGCAATTTCAGTCTTTTCAACTATTTTGTGTTTGTATTGTAAACTAGAGCAAATTGTGAGAGTTTCTTTGGCTTCTAGATCCATCTGTGAATCAATTATCACATGGTATTAGAGCTGATTGAAGTTGCAAATCGATTTATGAGTGTTTGATTTGCTATTAGAGTGATTCTCCAGAGAAATTCATGAGTTTTCATTGTAGGTACATTCAACAATTTTCACCACTAGCACAAGCAGAGATGGAGAAAAATCATGTATTTCTAACACCATTCAACTAATTTGAATGGAAGGCATAGATGGTTAACCAATTGAGGTCCAAGGGTCTCTACAAGGTCACCATGGAGACAGAGGTCGAACCAAATTCTATAGTAGAGAAATCTAAGTATTTCAATAGACTTGATGAAGCATTTGGAATGTTGTCTCAGAATTTCGAGAGAACCCATGTTTCATGTTGACAATATAGCTACCCCAAATGAAGTTTGGCTCAGGATCGAAGCTCTCTTTGGGAATAGTGATGAGATGAGGGGTCACCAGCTTGAAAATGAGCTCATCTCATTGAACCCAATGCATTATGAGACCATCCAGGATTTCTTCACCAAATTCAAGTCTTTGGTGCTTCAACTCAAGCAGCGTGGTATTGAGAATAAATAAGAGAAACTCATATTGTCTATTCTTTCGAAGCTAGGGACTCAGTATTCTGTGTTTGTCAGAACATTTCAATCAAGCAAGCTCACAACTCGAAACTAGAAAAATCCATCACTAGCAAGCTTCATGGAATCTTTGACCCAAGAGAAAGATAAGTTGGTGCAGATGTGTACCATTAAGATAATAAAAGAACAAGCTCTTGCTTCAAGAGCTTCGAATGGATCCAAAGGAAAGAATAAAGCCAAATATTTGAAACAACTAAATAAGAATAAACAAGAGAGGCCCCAAATCCCTGATGGAGGTTCGAATCCTTGCAAGGATAAGGACAAGAAGGGCAAGGAGAAGACCAAATGAACCTACTATCACAAAGGGTGGCATCCAGAGAGTGCATGTATGAAGAAAACCATTGATACGATGGCATAGCTATTGAAGAAGAACAACATCCTAGTCCCAGAGGGCACAAGGAAGAAGGATGTAGGTTCAGGCTTAGACAACAAAGAGAGGTGCCATGCATTGGTTGTTGGTTCTTCAGACTCTTCCACCTTCATCATTGTTTCGGGAGCATCAAAGAACATGGCCTCTATTAGAGATTTCTTCACATCCATGTATTTAGACAGTGGCCCAACTATTTGAATGGGTGATGATTCAGATATCCAGGCCAAGGGAGTTGGCATGATCAATATTGAAGATGGATATTTTGACAATGTCCTATTTGCACCAGAATTGGCAGTGAGCTTACTGTCAGTGTACCAAATGACACATATTGGAGAATCCAAGAGAGTAACATTTACTCCAGATGAGGTTGATATAGCTGAAATATCCTCCAACAAAGTGGTGGCATTGGGGTATGCTGATCACCAAGATAGGATGTACAAATTCTACAAATTTCTTCAAAAATCCAATGGGAAAGTGCTCATGTCTCATTCCAATGAAACCAACAAGCTATGGAAAGAGAGATTTGGCCATATGAACTACAAATACCTTCAGGCATTGAAAAAGGATGGCAAGGTGTAAGGGATTCCTCCTATCAAAACCTTCAATGGTGTATGCATTGGTTGTGTGGTGGGAAAGCATCCAAAGCACAACTATGAGAAAGGGAAGGCACAAATCCAAATGGTAAAGAGTATGTGAACAAGAATTTGCAGCACTTGTGTGAATAATGTGGCATCCAAATGCAACATTCGGTCCCCTATACACCACAACAAAATGGTGTGGCAGAGAGGAAGAACCGGGCGCTCAAGGAGATGGTTACCTATACGATTGAGGCTAAGGATTTGAGTCCTAAGCTATGGGGTGAAGCCATTAACTATGCTACATAAATTCAAAACAGGTCTCCTCACAAATAGTGAGTGGAAAAACACCATACGAGGCTTGGTTTGGTCACAAGCCAAAAATTTCGCATTTCATATTTTTTGGCTCAAGGGCATGGGCTTGAATTCCTTCAGGAAAGAGAAAGTCATTTCAGCCGCAAAGAAAGGATTGAATCATGGTGGGATATGGTGAAGATACAAAGGGATACAATATATTTTATCCTTCTGCACAAAATAATTTCATTGAAAGAAGTGTGCAATTTATAGAAGAAATTATTCCATATTTTGAACTAGCACCGGGGGAATCCTCTTCTCCTCAACACCAAGATGATGTAAGTGATGACTCCCTTTATTATATTTCTAATTATGATATGGCTGAATATGATGTTTCTAAACATGAATCACCCTCAAGGCCCAAGTGGGAAGATAAAACCATAGAAGCTGTTGGGGATTTAGTAAGCAATCCTCTAGATTCTAGGAAGACTAGATCACAATTTCAAGGTGCTTATTTTGAAGATGAATTGTTTCTTGTAGATCATTGATATATGAAGGTTGGATATGATCCATAATCATATCAGTAAGAATATTATGACCCAATATGGAAAAAATCCATGCGAGAAGAGTTCAACTCTCTACAATAAAATGAGACTTGGGAATTGGTTCCCTTGCCTCCCAAGAGGAAACTAGTGCAATGCAAATGGGTGTATAGGACCAAAGTTTTTGCTGATGGGTATGATATAAAATATAAATCCATATTAGTTTCCAAATGCTTCTCTAAATTACTATACAGATACATTTGCACCGGTTGCAAAGATGGACTCTATCAGGCTAGTTTTAGCCATTGCTGCAAGCAAGCGCTGGAAGGTTCACCATATGGACGTCAAAAGTGCATTTCTTCATACTGAGATACAGGAATATATATATATATATATATATATAAACCTAAAGGTTTCCAAGAGGATACTTCCTTTGTATGCAGGTTAAAGAAGCCACTCTATGGCCTCAAGCAAGCCCCAAGGGATTGGTATGCCAAGATGGACAAATTTCTGCTTTCACTTGTCTTTGTTAGATGCAAGTCTGATCCTAATGTTTATTTGAAGAATATTGGTGATTTATTTCAGGTCATAGTACTGTATGTTGAGGACCTTCTTATTATAGGTAGCTGCACCAAAGAAATTGGGCCAATTAAAGCATCTTTGCATAGTGAATTTTCAATGACCAATCTTGGCTTGTTGAAACAATTTATTGTCTTGGAAATTATTCAATCTAAAGCAGGGATCAAGGTCAGATAAAAAAAGTATGTTGCACACCCATTAATGAAGTTTAAAATGGATGAATTTAAGGTAGCCAAGTTCCCATTCCTTTTTTGTATCAAACTAGGTGAAGTTGGTGACTCTCCATTGGTGGATTGCTCATTGTATAGACAACTATTCGGGATTTTGTTGTATCTTACTCATAATAGAACTGATTTAGCATATGTTGTAGGTGTTTTAGCTAGATATATGCATTCACATCATCAGACCCATTGTAAGGAATCCATGACGATCCTTCGGTATGTACAAGGCACCAGGAACTTCAGGGCACACTATGTTGTTATTTCTCAACTAGAACTAGTTAGATTTTCTTATTCTGATTGGGATGGTGATCCCAATGACATAAATTCCACTTCAGGTTTTGTATTCATGCTTGGAAATGGTCCCATATGTTATTCAAGCAAGAAACAACACACTATTTCTCTTTCTTCAGCTGAGGTTGAGTACAGAGGAGCAGTGAATGCAGCTACACAATGTGTGTGGTTGCAATACATTCTTCGAGAACTTGATGTTGTACTTGATTCAGCCACTGTCATTTGGTGTGAAAATAAAAATGCAATCAATATTTACACAGATCCAGTATAGATACAGAGGACAAAACACATTGATCTCCATATGCACTACATCCATAGATTAGTGCATGATCGGGTGATAGCCTTGTAGTATTTCCCTTCTGCTGAGCAAACTATTGACATTTTCACCAAGTGTTTGATAGAGAAGAACTTCACTTACCTTGTATGACTGCTTGGGGTGAGTGATGCATGGTGACGTTTTCCATTCAACTTCATATTTTTGGCTCCATGTCCATTTTTTTGGAGAGGTTTTGTTCCCATGTGGTTTTCCTCTTTTCCTTGTTTTCATGGACAAATACAATTTTATGTTGTATGAAGTGACTTGAGCCTTTGTTTCCAAGGCATCCATGATATTTTTTGGTTAATTTGTACTAATTCAAACTTAAGGGGGGGTGTTAGAGTAGTAATCCTTCCTTGGTACCTTAATATAGACCTTAGACTATTTCATTTGCTTTTATGCATTGATATATATGGTTTAGAATTAGGGAACGTGGTATAGCTAGTTAACTGGTTATTTTGTTCCATTAACACACACACCAGTGCCCTATTGTCTTGTCCCTTTTTTAAATTTTTACCAAAATGCCCAATTTTCCAATTTTTTCACAATTTTGGCTCTTGACTAGTTTTAGTGTCTTGGTCTCCAAATCAGCCCAACTGCTTCCAAATATTCAGAGAAGGTGTATGAATGATATAATAAATTAATTATTATTTCTAGGGATTTAATATGGCCCTCCAAACACTTCTTCAAGTCTGTACTAAATTCTGAACAAGATAGAGGATTTTATTGGCAATTTTGGGCTCAAATCCCCCCCCCCCGGGTAAGTGGTAGAAATGGATTCCAAAATGTGCAGCAACCCACTCGAATTATGAAATTGAAGAAGGGGATGTGTAGAAGACATTATCAGATACTCATATGCATATCCAATCGACCTCCCATGGTTGTTATCACTTCTTTCAATCAGATATAAAAAATTAGTTTTCGACCCTTGGGGAAATGAGGTGTAGTTTGCTCCAATGGTTATGCAATTCGACCCAATGGCCATAAATTCCTAGTTATTGAACAAAAAACCCATAATATGCTTTAATGAAAGTCCATTCATTTATAAATCATCAATATTTTACACATCCATTCGAATTCATCAAGATTACAAGAGTTTACAACAAGGTAGTAAGGAAATGGCAATGTTTCTTCATTATTGAGCAATAATACATGAGATTTCTTGGAATTTAGACCTAAGAGATTTATGAAATTAAATAAAATATAATTTACATCAGAATACAAAATACTAGAGAAAGAGAAGCTCTCTCAAATATATGAATAGCTCACCAAGTGCGCCTCACTCCATGGAGCTAAAATATGGTGAGAAAACTTGAGATGAAAGGAAGAACAAGCTGAAATTGAAGCTCCTTGAAATACCTAAGTGGAATCTCCCAATCTGAACTAGGATGGGAATCTTTCACCCTCGAAATTGGCTTAGGCATGAACTAGTCATCCACTAGCTCTCTCTATTCAGAACAAGA
The DNA here is from genome assembly GCA_001517045.1 of Pseudotsuga menziesii. Classification (NCBI taxonomy): domain Eukaryota; kingdom Viridiplantae; phylum Streptophyta; class Pinopsida; order Pinales; family Pinaceae; genus Pseudotsuga; species Pseudotsuga menziesii. Next base: position 44,036 of record LPNX011060096.1, on the reverse strand, counting down.
AATTTCACAAATGATCAAAAGGACCTTCTCATGGATGATACCTACATTTTATAAACATAAATGGTATTCTAAGTTTCCAAATACATCCATAAAACAAAGCCAATTTGAATTGGTGTGGCTTCTCATGCCATGCCATGTGGCCTATCTCTTCACCTTCCCTCTTCTCCCAAATTCGAGTAGGAGCCTCTTGGCTTTCTCCAACTCCCATGAGCGCCATATAAGATGCTCTATTCAGGCCTGACATGTCAGATATATCATATTTCAGCCTTCATACCTAGCTTGTGTCAAAACTGTCATAGAATCTTCATCATTGGTATCATAGATGTCATAAATGTAAGGGGAATCTAGCCAAGTGTCCATGAAACTCCCATTTGGCTCTTCCTCTCCCCATGTAAGTTACACTTCATCCCAAATTCAACCTATGAATTATATGGACAATTACATTGACCTTATAATACATCCAAAAACATTAGGCTTCCCACAGATTTGAAATTGGAAGAGGAGGATGCCATTTAACATAGGAATTCTAGCTTGAGTGGGCCCCATAGTCTCCATGTGTCTCTCTTCTCCATAGCCATTTCATTTTTCAGTTGCATTATTTAATTAAATCCATTAAATAAATATTTATTCCTTCTAATTTTTAAACACCATTTAATATCTCCCTTTTTAACTTTCCAATGTTTCCACCCAACCTAGGGAACTAGTAGGATTGGTGGAATTTTCCTGCTATGCAATTATTTAAAATGGGGACATTAGAGTCCTCCCCACCCAATATTTCTTGTCCTCAAGCAATTTCAGATTTGTATGCTGCAAACTATTCTCCTCTTCCCATGTGGCATATTCACTTGGTAGATCCTTCCACTGCACCAAATATTCTTTGATTGTTCTGCTCCTCAATCTTCTCTCCCTTGTCTTCAAAACCTTTTCCGGAATAAGTGTGAGTTGTCCTTCACCATACAAAGGAGGGAGTGTATCTGAAATGAAAATTTTCTGACCAATGGCTTTCTTGAGACAAGAAACATGAAATACATTATGAATTTTACTCCCTTCCGGAAGTTCCAACTCATATGCTACTTCTCCAATCTTCTGGAATACCTTGTAGGGCCCATAATAGCTTGGATTTGTATATAGGGCCCATATTGGCTTTCTGCTCCATTCCTTTTGAGAGATGTTTGTTTGTATGAATGCAACCTAAAATACACTAAATCATCAACATAAAAGGTCCTTTCCTCTCTATGTTTATCTGCATATTGTTTTTGTTGATTTTGGGAAACCTGCAAATTGTCTTTTAAAAGCTTTAAAATTTCTTGGATTTATTCCACCCAATATTTAGCTTTTGGAGCTCTACTATCACCAAATATCATATCAGAAAATGTAAGTGCATCATAACTATATAATTCTCTGAAATGAGACATCCCTATTGACATGTGAAAGGTGGTTTTGTAGCAAAACTCACCCAAGTGTAGCCATTTTGTCCAAGATTTTTGTTGTTCTCCCACATAGTTTCAGAGGTACCCTTCCAACCATTTATTCACCCTCTCTGTTTTTCCATCAGTTTGGGGTTGGTATCTTGTACTTGGATTCAACGGAGTGCCCACCAACCTAAAATGTTCTTTCCAAAAATCACTCATGAATCTACCATCTCTATCACTCACAATGCTCTTGGAGAGCCCATGCAATCTGAAGATTTCTTTGAAAAAAAGGTCAGACACTTTTGAAGCACTAAAAGAGGATGTAACAGCAAATAATTGAGAAAACTTAGTCAATCTATCCACTACCACATGTATGCAATACTTGCCCAAATATTTGGGCAAACCGGTGATGAAATCCATCGATATACTGTCCCATTTTTGCTTCGGAACGAGAAATGGTTGTAATAAACCAGCTGGGTGTGTGAGTTTTGATTTGTTTTGCTGAAATACCTTAAATTATTTCACATACTTCTGAACATCTTCCTTCATCCCCTTCTAATAGAACCTTTTCCTTAGTTTCCTATAGGTTTTGAAGATCCCCAGATGGCCTGCTAGTGGGGAATCATGTGCTTCGTGCAAAACTTTGTACTTAAGCTCTGAATCTAGAACCAAATAAATTATGCCCTTATAGTATATCAACCTATTCAAAATTATGTAGTTATAATCTCCCATGATTCCATCTAATACATCACAAGCAAACTTATATTTGGCATATTCAATTAGTAGCATGTCTTTCCAATTTTTGGCAATGTCCATGAGAGAAAAAGAAGGTCTTCGAGATAATGCATCTGCTACAATGTTATTCTTTCCTTTCACATATTCTATATCAAAATAATAAGCTTGGATCTTTCTTACCCACTTTTGTTGCCTTTCATTTAGATCCTTTTGGGTAAGGAAATGTCTTAGACTATTGTGGTCAGTTTTCACCACGAACTTGTTGCCCACCAAGTATTTGTCAGAATTTGGCCAAGGCATGCATGATGGAAAATAGCTATTTGTCATATATGGAGTAAAGATTTTCATGAGGCTACAAATTTATGCTCTCAGAGGCTATAGGGTGTTGGCCTTGCTTTAGGACAGCCCCTATTCCTCCACCTGAGGCATCATATTCAACAACAAAAGTATTAGAAAAATCAGGTAATGCAAGTATGGGAAAACTACTCATTACCTCTTTCATTTTTGGGAAGGCTTTTTTAGCCTCTTCATTCCACTTGAAAGCATCCTTCTTGGTCAAATCAGTGAGTGGAGAAGTCAACTTGGAGAACCCTTTCACAAATTTCATGTAGTAGGTACATAGTCCAATGAAACCTCTTAATTCTGTGATGTTTTTTGGTGATGGCCATTCTAAGATAGCCCTCATCTTTTCAATGTGCACTTTCACTCCATCTTGCCCCATAATGTTCCCAAGATATAATAGTTCTTTCATCCCAAATTCACATTTAGAAATATTAGCATACAAAGACTATTCTTGCAAAGTTTTCAACACAATCTCTAGGTGTTGCTTGTATTGCACTCCAACAATTAAGAGTGCTCTCCAACCCATACCATCAGGAAAGAGAATTCCAGGATCCCATTTTCTTGTATGCATTCTTCCAAACATCATGAGTACATAATATATATCATCAAAGTACATAAAAACATAATAAAAAAGTACATCAAGGAGGTGCCTCATCAAAAAGTCATGAAAGTGCTTATACCTCCAAGTAAGTAGACCACCATTTTCAAAGTGCATACAAGCTTCAAGTGACCAATCAAATCTACTCCAATGACATAGGTGAGGATCCCATGTCCTATAATTTTTCTCCAAAAGGATGTGATATGCATCAAAATATTCAGCCATGTATTCTTTCATCCAAGAGGTGAATGAATAATCTCCACTAATCTCTGAACCAAATAACGAGCAAGAGAAACGAGGAGACTTCAAATGACTCAAAGAAGTCTCGCCCATACATCCATGAACGAGAGGATCATAAATATATAACAAAGTATGTGGCTGGAAAAACAAATGTTCTCCAATCATAAATCTATTCACCCCAGTGTTGGATGAATTTCCTCCAACATCAAATGAACCAAGTGTTGAGCAAGAGAAACCATGAGTCTTCAACTGACTCAAATGCATATCATAGGTGCATCCATGTAGATGTGTATAATCGTAAAGTAACAAAGGATGCTGCTGCAAATTTGAATAAGAATGTGCTCCAACCATGTCATCATAAAAATTAAATCTAAAAGTTCCATACTCCTCATGTGGCATCATCAAAAAGAACCTTTCAACCATACTTCATTGAGACTAATGCTGCAAAACATGGAATTGTAGGATGTAGGAGAATGAACTAACCCACCCAAATGATCAAAAAGTGCAGAATTTTCATCATGGGAAGTATCCATATGATTGGTATCAGGAAGCTCCTTCGAAAGTGTGAAACCTTTGTCATATATTGGTTCCAATGTAGAGGAATCATGCTCTTCTTTAAAAATTGCATAACCTTCATCAAGAGACAATTCAAGTTCCTCTTCCACCACATCAAGTGTTTGGATATCTTCAAGTTCATATTCATTATTTTCAATAGAAATTTCTTCATACTCATGTGATGTCTCTTCATATTTTTCAGAGTCACCTGGGGGTGAATTTCGATCCTCTTCATGTACTACTTCTTCTACTTCACCTATTTCAGAACTAGGTGGTTCATGGGTCTCCTCCTTTTGCACCTTCAAGCAAGTTGATGCCTTTTTCCCCTTGGTTTTCTTAAAATAAATATATATTTTCCCAACTTTGGATAGCCAAAAATTCAAATATTTCCATAATATTCTTGTTCATGTCTTCAAAGATAGGTTCCATGAATTTTATATGCTCCTCAACATCATATGGGGTTCCCTTTTCATCCCTAGTCATAGTTTCCTCTTCAACAAAAGCACTTTTGGGTTTCAATATCTAATGGTGGTCCCTGAATTCTTGTTATCATAAATATCAGACCACATCAGGCGCTAAGATCACGCTTTGATACTACTTGTAATGTCCCTTTTTAATTTTTTTACCAAAATGCCCAATTTTGCAATTTTTTCACAATTTTGGCTCTTGACTAGTTTTAGTGTCTTGGTCTCCAAATCAGCCCAATTGCTTCCAAATATTCAGAGAAGGTGTATGAATGATATAATAAATTAATTATTATGTTCAAGGATGTATTATGGCCCTCCAAACACTTCTTCAAGTCTGTACTAAATTATGAACAAGATAGAGGATTTTATTGGTAATTTTGGGCTCAAATCCCCCCGGGTAAGTGGTAGAAATGGATTCCCAAATGTGCAGAAACCTAATCGATTTATGAAATTGAATAAAGGTATGTGTATAATACATTATTAGAGACTCATATGCATATCCAATCGACCTCCCATGGCTTTTATCACTTCTTTCAATGAGATATAAAAAACTAGCTTTGGACCCTTGGAGAAATGAGGTTAGTTTGCTCCAATGGTTATGCAATTTGACCCATTGGCCTCAAATTATCAGTTACTGAACATGAAACCCATAATATGATTTAATTACAGTCCATTCATTCATAAATCATCAATATTTTACACATCCATTCGAATTCATCAATATTACAAGAGTTTACAACAAGGTAGTGGGGAAATGACATTGTTTCTTCATTATTGAGCAATAATACATGATATTTCTTGGACTTTCGACCTGAGAGATTTATGAAATTAAAAAACAGATAATTTACATTAGAATACAAAATACTGGAGCAAAATATCTCCCTCAAATATATGAATATCTCACCAAGTGCGCCTCACTCCATGGATCTGAAATATGGTGAGAAAACTTGAGATGAAAGGAAGAACAAGATGAACTTTGATGTGTCCACAAGATGTTTTAGCTTGCACCTGTAACTAAGACTCCATTGAATCTCCTTGAAAGACCTGAGTGGCCTCTACCAACACCAACTAGGATGGGAATCTTTCACCCTCGAAATTGGCTAAGGCATGAACTAGTCATCCACTAGCTCTCTCTCTTCACAACAAGAAATTTCAAAAATGATCAAAAGGAACTTCTCATGGATGATACCTGCATTTTATAAACATAAATGGTCTTATAAGGTTCCAAATCCATCCATAAACCAAATCCAAGTTGAATTGGTGTGGCTGCTCATGCTATGCCATGTGGCCTCTCTCTTCACCTTCCCTCTTCTCCCAAATTCGAGTAGGATCCTCTTGACCTTCTCCAAATCCCATGAGTGCCATATAATATCCTCTATTCAGGCCTGAAATGTTAGATATGTCATATTTAAGCCTTCATACCTGACTTGTGTCATAACCGTTATAGAATCTCCATCATTGGTGTCATAGATGCCATAAACGTAGGGGAATCTAGCCAAGTGTCCATGAAACTCCCATTTGGCTCTTCCTCTCCCCATGTAAGTTACACTTCATCCCAAATTAGACCTATGAAGTATATTGACAAGCATATTAACCTTATATTCCATAAAAAAACATTAGGATTCCCACAGATTTGAAATTGCAAGAGGAGGATGCCATTTAACATAGGAATTCTAGCTTGAGTGGGCCCCATAGTCTCCATGTGTTTCCCTTCTCCATAGCCATTTAATTTTTCACTTGAATTTATTTAATTAAATCCATTAAATAAATATTTATTCCTTCTAATGTTTAAACACCATTTATTAGCTCCCTTATTAACTTTCCAATGTTTCCACCCAACCTAGGGAACTAGTAGGATTGGTGGAATTTTCCTGCTATGCAATTATTTAAAATGGGGATATTACACCTATATTGGTCAACCTGAAACATGGGTTCTCTCATTAATTATCCTTGGTCTCTTGGAGCGCTCCTCTTCCTCTTTTGTGGGATTTGGTTTGACTAGGGGCGCAAGTGATGTTTTTAGACCATTTTGGCCCTTCTTGTGCATTTGTTCTTCACCTTTAGCCACTCCCACACCTCTATTTTCTTACCCATGCCTTTTATATACTCATTTATGCTCCATCATGCCACAACAATGCTCACACCCTATTTTGTGACATTTTGGGGTGATTCGAGAGCTAATTGGTCCACCTAGGGGGATGGAGGTAAAATCTAGTTATGACACATGTGCACTCCCAAATGGCGTCCTAAGGCTCACAATTTTTTCCAAATGTAATTTATATATGTTCTAAACATATTAACATGTTAGACAGTGTTAATAATATCCAGTATTGACTTCATTTGTGAATGCAATTTCAGTCTTTTCAGTTATTTTGTGCTTGTATTGCAAACTAGAGCGAATTGTGAGGGTTTCTTTGGCTTCTAGATCCATATGTGAATCAATTCTCACATTAAGTGATATATATTTTTACATCCATATTTTTCTCATTATCTATATGTTATTAATAACCCTTGTTTGTGTAAAGCAATTTCATATTTCACGTTTCTTTAGTTTTCCTTATAGCATGTCACATTTTCGGTCATTATGGGCTTATCATGTTCATTAAATGTTGTACTATTAAAAGTTATTTTGCGCAAATTAGCTATGTATTTACTTCACTTTTTCCATAAGGGTATTTGTTAAGGCTTGTGGGACAACTCTATTCTTCCATTCCTCCTATCTTAAGCATATTGATGTTGTTATGTTTTCCCATTCAAAATTGTTTCTCTCTACCTCTTATCCTTGAGAGTATAAAAGTTGAAACATTTTGTCACTTTATCCAAGATATTTGAAGTTGTAATTAAGAATGAATGCAATGTAATAAAATACCATACAATGTCACCTTCTTCTATTTATAAAAAACTATAATGTCGACCATCTTATTCATGTAAAGTCGTGATGATTATCTACCAAACACATGCTACAATGGATAGACCATTGAGGGTATTGTATTCACAATGTAATATTCAATAGAGTAATTTGGTTATGAATATTGTCTATTGCAAACATTTTTCGATGTATAGACCATCCGGTATTCTTGTATTTGTGATGAGATCTACTATAAAGTTCTTCCATATTTCAATTTAGTTTGTGAAGACCACCTGCATGACACATTTATGATGTATAGCCCATTGCAGTTCTTGTATTTGTGATGAGGTATATTGCAAAGTTCTTTCAACTATTAGTCGGGTTACAGTTGTGATGATTGTTTGCTAGCCACATTATTTTGTTGTATTGGCCATCTTATATTTATGTACACTATTGTGGTGTTCTGCAAGAGTTCATCGTACAATTTGGTCCAAATGCAATGTCATGATTCACTGAGAAGTGGTTGTTATCTTCATCAAATATATAAGACAATGTGTGTTAATATTCACATCTTATGGGGAATTATGGAAGTTGTAATCAAGAGGGATGTTAATGTAATTTCAAATTCCTCCATTTGTATTATTTCCCCCTAGTCATAATTAAGGGAGGGGTGTTGGAATATGTAATGATGACTTGTGTGGTGTTGTTGGTTTTGTAATGATCATATCTATTAGAGAAGGCATAAATAACACTAATATTATAAAAATGAGTTATCCCACATGCATCATGTAATAACCTATCTTATTACCATTCTTTATATAAAGGAGGTGGAAATATATTTATCCCACATGTATTTTGGAATGTAAATCTTCCATACCTATAGTTATATAATAGAGGTGAAGGAGATACTTTTGTTGAATTTTAATCTAGTTTTAAATACTTGATTATTATTTCACAATAATTCTTCAATCATTTGTTTCATCCAACAACTTTATTGCATATCAATATTTACTTGCTATAGAAAATAAAACAAGGATCACTGAAAGAGAACCATGCACAAGAGACACAAAGATTTTACCTTGGGAAACCCAAATGAGAGAAAACCAAACAAACTTTTCTCAGAAGAAATCAATCCAAATTTCAAGTAAATTATCAATCATGAAGATTAATCCATAGCACAACAATGTGACCTTCATCCACAAGGAACCCAGGCGAATCTTGAGAGATATATAGATAATAAGATAACCCCAAAATTACTTCTAGTGATCTCTTCACTTGTCCTCCTTGAGAAGTGCACACCAATTGAGAAAGATTATCTTTATTGAATGTGTCAAATGAAGTGTGAGAGCACTTCTATTTATATTCTTCAATTGACTTAATTTTCAATCCTAAGGCTGACTTTTACTTTTGTCTCCTAGGTCCAAGTTTCCCTTTTTATAGGCGTATTTTTCCCTTTCTTGTCTTCTGCTTTAGTTGGGACTTTTTCAATGGATTGTATTGACTTATTTGGGTATTTATTCATCATAGAAAACTTCTCCTAATTGATATCTCCTCACATGTAGTCACATTCTTCACTAGAGATCTAATATTGAGTTGAAAATACTATAAGAAGTCCGTGTCACTTTTTAGAGCTAATTGTCAAATTCAACATTAGATTATACTTTGTCTAATATACAAGGATATAATATCTCCTTGTAACATGGGCTAGTCATGTCACTCTATATGAATAGATCACTTTTGCCATGAAGTATTCCCGCTTAATTAGAGAGTAAAAAATGTGACCTATATCCTACTACTACTCCAGTCAACACATGACTGGACAATGCTAAGCATTTGAAACACAATACATATGGTCAACATATGACTAATTAGGGCTATGAAGGGGCCATTCTCTCCTTGGGTTGTGAACCTATATAATAGAATGACCTGTAAAATGTTTTCCCAATGATGGAACCATGGAGAACATTAGCACTCCCTCTCAACAAGGGAGAAATTATGCGTCACTCTAAGCCTCTAACTTGGTGAGAATGTCCTTTAGTACTGCATATGCATATATACGATACTTGTACTGCATAAACATCTATATTGCATATGTACTAGACTGAATTGTATATATATTGCAACTGCATTTGTACTACAATGTATGTACTGCAACTGCATGCGTGCTACTATGTTTGTACTACAAATGCATATGTACTATCATCTTAGTATGTAGGCCATTCACCTCTTGTGAATGTATTCCACTCATCTATCAAATTGTCACGATGTTTGGGTGACTCATCTCATATGAATGTCTTGTTAGGATTATTATTAATCCTCCCTTTGACCACATAGTCTATTTGTTTATTTTTCCTATCTTAGGAGGTCATTATCACTTTACTAGAGTATGGGGGACATACCCAAGATTCATATACACTTTTGAGTTTTGGTGCCATTGGTTCCATTAGTTCCAATCCCTACATTTTAGGAACCCTCTTTGAGTGCCACCATCAGTCATCTTCAATTCATTGTGGTAGGTAGTCAATCATGTTTAGTTTTGATCTGATTTCCACTAGTTAGTTCACTGTGAGACACCCCAGTTCCAGTTTGCATGATTGAAGGGAGTGTGGGCACCTTTTCTCACCTACCCTCATCAGTTAAATGGTTGTGAATTGAATTAGTTTTCTGGAGTTAAACTAGTGAGCTCCAGTGATGATTTTTTCCACATTGAGTTAGCACATCATACAAAATGTCGACACTCATTGTAGAACTTCCTTACCACTGAGGTTAGGACCACTCCCAAGTGAGTGTTATACTGCAATGTCCGTGAGGACTCATCATAGAGCATCCTTGCCACTAAGGCTAGGACCACTCTCACTCAAGTGTTATTCTATGGTATCTACACATAAATGTAGGCATACTCTCCATACAAGAGTATTGTCTGTAAAGTAGGTCTCGACCGCTGCTACAAAATTCATCCCTGTCATCTGTGAGGACTCATCATAGAAAATCCTTACCACTGAGTTTAGGAACACTCATGAGTGAGTGTTATTCTATAGTATCCACAAATGAATGTGGGTACTCTCCAGTGATAGTAACATCTGCAGGGACATCCTTAGTAAGGACCACTCTCATGAACATAGTATTATACCTACCATCCTCAAGAGAGGATACTATCGTCCATAAGTGACTGTCAGAACTTTTCACCATAATTGTCATTCCGTCATCGATGTTAGCCTTATCATCAATCCCCATTTCCTAGGAGGAGGATCCATATTATTAACTTGCTCCCCCTTTGTTCGAGGAGGGTTCATATCTTCGACCTACTCTTCCTTTCCGAGGGGAGTCCATATCTTCGAGTTGTCCCTCCTTTTGAAGAGAGTCCATATCTTAATCATTTGTAGTATCATAATTGTTCCTGCTCGCAAGGAAATTATTTTCAAACTACACCAAGCTTGTCACAGAAATATTCAAACTTTACTCGAGATAGAGGCTTGGTTAGTATTGACTTGATCATCGGTACTCACATATTGGAGATTGATAGCTTGCTTTTGTACCATATCCCTTATATAAAAATATCGGATTTCTATGTGCTTTGATTTATCATGGAATACAGGATTCTTTGTCATCTTTAAATAATCTTGACATTAGTTTCTGAAGCCATATCACTTCACAACTAGCGGAGAAAGATTCTATGTACTCGGCTTCAGTTGTACTGAGAGAAACACTAGCTGTTTCTTACTAAACCATGAGATCATGGTGGATCCTAGACAATAACATCCACCTGAGGTTCTCTTCATGTCTGTGACACTTCTTGCCCAATCTGAATCCGTATATCCATATAATTTGTAGTCATGATCTCTACCATATTAGAGTACAAATTCTATTATACCTTTTAGGTACATCATCACATGCTTTGCAGCTATCAAGTGAACCTGTCTAGGTTTAACTAGATAATGACTTAAGGTGTTCACAACAAAGCATATATCTGGCCTTGTATTCATTAGATACACCAATCATCCAATGATCTCTCAGTATTGAGTCATGTTCGCTAACTTTGATGACTCATCAGATAAAACGTTCAGGTTGGTGTCCATGGGTGTGGCCATGGCTTTACAATCCAACATATCAAACCTTTTCAAGATTTAGAATGCATACTTTCCCTGGTTCAGAAAGATTCCTTTTGGGATCTACCACACCGCCAGCCCTAGGAAATAATGCATCAATCCAAGATCTTTCATCTCGAATTCTTCAAATAGCTTCTTCTTGTAATATGTGATTTGTTTCTCATTTCCTGTCAGAAATAGATCATCCACATACAGTAATAGTATGATTGGTTCATCATCCATAAACTTCATGTAAAGGTTAGGATCAACTTTAATCTTGGTAAAGCCCAATCTTGTCAATAAGATCTATATTCTACCATACCAAGCTCTAGGAGCTTGCTTGAGTCCATACATATCCTTTTTCAACTTGCATACATGAGTCACTCAGTCTTCGACTTCAAATTCTTGTGGTTGTTTGATGTAAACCTCTTCCTCAATCATACCATTAAGGAAGGATGCCTTTAAATCCATTTGGTGTGTATCCCACTTCACCATGGAATCAAGTGTCGTGATGGTTCTGATGGAAGTGTACCTTGCTACTGGAGCAAATGTTTATTCATAGTCAATTGCCGCCTTCTGAGAGAATCCTCTAGCCACAAATCTTGCCTTGTACTTTTCAATACTTCCATCAGCAACATTTTTTATCTTGTAGATCCATTTTGAAGATACCACACTTTTTTTTTCTGGTTTGGGAACTATATCCCAAATATCATTCTTCATTATCGACTGGTATTCTTCTGTCATTGCTTAAACCCATTCTTTCTTTCGTGCAAGTTCTTCATAGTTGGTGGGTTCTTGATCTATAAGGTAACACAGCAAATATACATAACTAGAGTATGGCTTTGATCTTTTTCTTATTCTTGTGGAGCCTTCTAGAACTCCATATCTCTCTGCTTCTTGTACGCTTTCTCTTACCCAAGTAGGTTTTCTCTTTTGAGAGATATCCATAGTAGGGGGTTCCTGAGGTTCTAGCATATCATGATCTTCAGATGCTACTATTTCAGGAGAGGGTTCAAATTCTATCATTCTGGGAGGTACATCCTCTTCATGTACTTCTTCAAGTTGGAACCTTCTAGATTTCTTAAGAGTGTTCTCTTCATCAAATGTTACATCCCTACTAATCTAGAAACCCTAGCAAGAGCTAGGTCAAAATTGAAGTTTGGCAAGGCTGAAATGTGCCTCCATAGATAGATTTTCCCTCCTAGAAAGAGTCCCAATATTCTAATATCGAACCCAATCTATGGTCATAAAGGCTCAAAACTAGAATCCCTAGTTCTTTACATCGGTAGAGATTATGTCAAAACTGAAAATTCATGAAATTGAGATATGCTTCCACAAATAAGTGCACCCTCCTAGGGAAAGTTCCAATGTGCTATTTCCAAGTGCAAACTGTGGACAAAAGTATATGAACATGGAATCCCTTGTTTCCATATTAGGTCACAAACAGTCTTTAGCAATGGCATATGTTTAGAACTGCTCTGATACCATGTTGAATTTTAATCTAGTTTTCAATCTTTGATTATTATTTCAAAATAATTATTCAATCATTTATTTCATACCACAATTTCATTGCATATAAATATTTATTTGTAGTATTTTAAAAAACAAGGATCGTTGAAATATAACCATGCACAAGAGACACAAATATTTTACCTTAGGAAACCCAAACGAGAGAAAACCCAACAATTTTCTCTTAGAAGAAATCAATCCAAATTTCAAGTACAATACGAATCGTGAAGATTAATCCATAGCACGAGAGTGTGTTATTCATACACAAGAAACCCTGACAAACCTTGAGAGAGAGAGAGATATTTAACCCCAAAATTACTTCTAGTAATCTTCACTTATCCTTCTTGAGAAGTGCACACCAATTGGGAAAGATTATCTTTCTTGAATGTGTCACATCAAGTGTGAGAAAAATTCTATTTATATTCTTCAGTTGACTTGATTTTCACTCTTGAGTTCGACTTGTACTTTTTTTTCCAGGTCCAAGTTCCCTCTTTTACTGGGGTATTTTTCCCTTTCTTGTATTCTGCTTTCTGTGGGACTTCTTCAATGGATTGACTGGACTTATTTGGATATTTCTTCATCATAGAAAATTTCTCTTTGTTGATATCTCCTCACATGGTATCACATTATACACTATAACTCTAATGTTGATTTGACCATACTCTAAGAAGTATCGGTCAGCTCTTAGATCTAACTGTCAAATTCAACATTAGATTAGTGTTGGCCCTAGGAAGTTTTGGGTACCAATTTTGGAAAAGCAGTTTTGGTATGAATGGGGTACAACGAAGTGGCCCAGCAAAGTGGTCAACTTCGATGAAGCGGACGAGAATTAAGGAAGTTGAGGCATTTTGATGATGTCAATCTATGGATTTGGTTAGGTGGTTAGAGTTTGATGTCCACTTACATTATTAAGTTGGGGTAGTGGGTGTGGGGTTGGGGTAGTGGGTACGGGATTAAGGGCTATTAAAATCCTATAAATATGTAATGCGTGGGGTTTTTGGGGTTACACTTTTGTATCATTTTTTTACTGTTGTCACTAATAGAGCAAAGAGTATTTTTTGTTGTATGTGTCGAAGTATGAACTGTGAATATTTGAGGCGAGAGAGTCGCATGGACAACGTATGATCTGCAGGCTATGTGCACAGATCCTTTGTAATAAGTTGATGAAGAAATTTCTACATGCTGTGTGTGTAGACATGAAGCATTTCTTTATTGCGACCCTGTAATAAGAAGAACACTTATGTGGTTTTTCCAGTCTTGGGTTTCCACGTTAAAATCCATGGTGTCAATTGTGCTTTTGATGTTTTATGTGATGTTTATATTGCTTACTATTGCATAAGATGATAATTAAATATCCTTAATGAAGGAATTTATGGATGATATGTATGTTGCATAATTCAGGGTTATATGTTGTGGTTAGTTAATGTTACCTATCGAAGTGCATGGCTTGTCAAAGATATTGATTTGTCGAAGTTATACTTTGTATGTTGAATATTAAGAATGTTGAATTGTTTCCCTTCCTTGGTTCCTCCAGTCTCCATAGGTACTTCGGGTGAGACCTCATCTACTTTATAGTTCTTTTCAAAAGGCTCAAACCCTTTCGGGACAATATCTTGGGATTTGTTGGTATGATTTTTGGGTGAACCTTCTTTGAGATATAATTGTGCCAACAATTAGACTTTGTCTAATACACAAGGAGATAAGATCTCCTTATAACATAGGAAATTCATCTCACTCTATAAGAATATATCACTCCTACTACGGAGCACTCCCACACAGAGAGTACGCAATGTGACCACTAGCCTACTACCACTCCAATCAACACATGACTTGATGAGACTAAAAATCTGAGCCACAATACATATAGTCAACACATGGCTAATTAGGGCTATGATGAGGCCATTCTTTGCCTGGGTTGTGAATCTATCTAAGAGAATGATATACATAATGTTTGTCGATGTTGGAACCATGGAGAACATCAACACCTTTTAGGGTATGCCATTAAGACATCATATGGTAGTGAGACATCATTGTGACATGAAGTGGAAAGTGATGCATATGTGAGGATGCCATGTAGTGTAATATTGGATATCCCTAAAGAATAAAGAAGATCATACCTTCTTGTGGATGTTTCCTCATTTGGGTTTTTATCACATATATCCAAGGTAATATTTTTTTCTCTTGTCCCTTTATTACTATTTGATTATTTGTTTCCTATATGGATATGAGGCTATACTAATTGATTCCTGCTATTGATTTTATGTTAGTAAAGTTATTGTTGTTTGCTTATGCATATTTCTCAATATTCTAACATGTATTGGTTACAAAGATGGTGTGAAAGAGTTTAAACTTTGGAACCCAATTACTAAGAAGACTAATTATAGTCAAAATGTTTTTAGAGAGGTTAAAGATGTTCCAAAAAAAGAATTTGTAATAAGGGAAAAGGAACAAGAGAAAATAGAGTTTGAGTTGAAGGAGGAAGAATATGACTCAATAGAAGAATATGAATTAAATGAAGAAGAACCTCATACTCCAGATTTGAAGATATCGTCTCGAGGAATAAGGAAACCATTAAGGTATTCCCCAACTATTTTTCATTCATGTTTTGCTTTATCAATTACCAGTGATCATCCTATTATTGATAAGGAAGCAATGGACTTAGAGGAGAGTAAAATTTGGAATAAGTTCGTAGTTGAAGAAATGGATGCCTTGGATAAAAATGAAGCTTGGGATCTAGTTGAGCTGCTAGTTGGAATAAAATTGTTGGTAGAAAGTGGTTGTTTAAGAAAAAGTTGAATGTACAAGGTAAAGTGGAGAAGTACAAATCCCACTTTGTAGAAAAGGGAAATTTCCAAGTAGAGGGAATTGATTTTGGTGAAAAATTTTCTCCGGTTTCTAAATTAGATTCTATCATATTTTTTTGTCTATTTTTTTTCCTTTGATCTTGATGTAGAGACGATGGATGTGAAGACAACAACACTACATGGGGATCTTGAAGAAGAATTTTACATGAAACTCTTAGATTTCATATGCTAGACTAGATATCATTACTGCTCAATTCAAATTCACAGCAGTAGCATATGCAGAATCACTGAAAGAAACACAATCACAAGATAGACATAGTATTTATCCCGGGGAACCCTCAAGAGGAAGAAAACCCACCAAAAATTCCTCTGTATAAGATGTATACGATAAAACACCAAAAGCAGGTATTCTCCTCCTTGTTGATCTATCTCTCTCTCTCTCTCTTATGGGCTACACAAGTAAATGAGTTTGTGTTCAAATAAGAAGCACAACTCTCCTATTTATACACATTGAGCCAACTGAATTTTACCCTAAACACGTTGGTCCCACTAAATTGTCTGGGCCGACTTCACCTAAGAAGACTCAAAACAATATTTTATATTATTCATTAGGGTACTAATGACCCGACTTACAATGGAGGCTTTACCTCATGACTCTATGACCAATTACAACAGTAACACCCCAAAGGAGGAATAATAACATATCCATTGGGTTACATCAGTAAAATACATTTAGAATATCCTTTGAAGTTACAATATTTCAACACTCCCCCTTAGCGAGAAGGTTGTTCTATTGACAACATCATCATAGACTATAGGATTAACAAGAGAGAATATCTTTAGGAGTATCGAGGTAATACATCTATATGTCATAGGAAATTTTCATCATTCTTCAATGTCTTCATCTTCTGCATCACATGATCACTTGATCCTTTTGCACCAACACTTCGATCTTTCGATCATTTTTAGCAACACTTCGATATTCTTGATCCTTTGCTGCAGTACTTCGATCTTCGATCCTTTGCATCACTTTTGATATTCTCGATCCTTTGTAGTAGCACTTTGATCTTCAATCCTTTGTATAAGTACTTCAAACTTCTCGATCTTTCGTAGCAACAACACTTCGATCATTTCGATCCTTTGCAGCAGCACTTTGATCTTCTTAATCCTTCACCGCCACACTACTTGCAACATAGATAATCTATTTCTAGGATGATTAATCCCTATCACTTTAGGACATAGGTCTAAGGATGATGCAATCCTCCATCATCCTGTTCTATAGTATCGACCAACTGAATCGACTACAACTAAAAGCAAATCTCGACCGCACCTAGATGCAAGCCTTGTTGTTCGTAAGGACTCATCATAGAACATCCATACCGCTAAGGTTAGGACCACTCTCGAGTGAGTGTTATACTATGGCGTCTACACATACGTGTAGACATACTCTTCCCCGCAAGAGTGTTTTTTGTAGAGTAGATCTTGACCGCATAAAAAATGTCGGTACTCATCGTAGAACATCCTTACCACTGAGGTTAGGACCACTCCCAAGTGAGTGTTATACTACGACGTTTGTGAGGACTCATCATATAGCATCCTTGCCACTAAGGATAGGACCAATCTCAAGCGAGTCTTATTCTATGGCATCTACATATAAATGTAGGCATACTCTCCATACAAGAGTGTTGTCTGCAAAGTAGATCTTGATCGGATACAAAATTCGGCCCTGTCGTCCATAGGGACTCATCATAGAACATCCTTACCACTGAGTTTAGGACCACTTATGAGCGAGTGTATTCTACAGTATCCACAAATGAATGTGGGTACTCTCCATGTGAGAGTAACATCTGCAAGGCCATCCTTAGTAAGGACCACTCTCATGAACATAATGTTATACCTGCCATCCTCAAGAGAGGATACTATCGTCCATAAGTGAATGTCAGACCTTGTCATCATCATTGTCATCCCATCATCGATGTCAGCCTTATCATCACTCCCCATTTCCTGGGAGGATCCATATTATTAACCTGCTCCCCCTTTGTTTGAGGAGGGTTCATATCTTTGACCTCCTCTTCCTTTCCGAGGGGAGTCCATATGTTCGAGTTGTCCATGTTTTTGAAGAGAGTCCATATCTTCATCATTTGTAGTATCATCATTGTTCCTCCTTGCAAGGAAATTCTTTTTGAACTATATCAAGCTTGTCACGAAAATATTCAAATTTTACTCGAGATAGGGGCTTGGTTAGTACATTGGCAACTTGCTCATCAGTACGCACATACTGGATCTTGATAGCTTCCTTTTGTACCATATTCCTTATATAAAAATATCGGATTTCTATGTGCTTTGATTTATCATGGAACACCGGATTCTCGGTCATCTTTATGCAACTCTGGTTGTCACAAAGAATCATTATAGTGTCCAACTCTATGTCAAATAATCCTGACATCAGTTTTCGAAGCCATATCGCTTCACAACTAGCAGAGCAAGTTTCTATGTACTCTACTTCAGTTATACTGAGAGCAACACTAGATTGTTTCTTACTAAACCATGAGATCATGGTGGATCCTAGACAATAACATCCACCTGAGGTGATCTTCCTGTCCATGACACTTGTTTCCCAATATGAATCTGTATATCCATATAATTTGTAGTCATGATCTCTACCATATTAAAGTACCAAGTCTATTGTACCTTTTAGGTACCTCATCACATGCTTTGCAGCTATCAGGTGAACTTGTCTAGGTTTAACTAGATACTGACTTAAGGTCTTCACAACAAATCACATATTTGGACTTGTATTCATCAGATACATCAATGAACCATGATATGTCTGTATTGAGTCATGTCCACTAACTTTGATGACTCATCAGATAAAAAATTCGGGTTGGTGTCCATGGGTGTGGCCATGGCTTTACAATCCAACATATCAAACCTTTTCAAGATTTATATTGCATACTTTTCCTAGTTCAAAAATATTCCTTCTCGGCTCTGCCACATTTCCAGCCCTAGGAAATAATGCATCAATCCAAGATCTTTCATCTTGAATTCTTCAACTAGCTTCTTTTTGCAATCTGTGATCCATTTCTCATTTACTTTCAGAAATATATCATCCACATACAGAAATAGTATGATTGGTTCATCATCCATAACCTTCATGTAAAGGTTAGGATCAACTTTACTCTTGGTAAATCCCAATATTGTCAAGAAGCTATCTATTCTACCATACCAAGCTCTAGGAGCTTGCTTTAGTCCATACATAGTTTTTTTCAACTTGCATACACGAGTCACTTTGTCTTCAACTTCAAATCCTTGTGGTTGTTCAATGTAAACCTCTTCCTCAATCATACCATTAAGGAAGGATGTCTTTAAATCCATTTAGTGTGTATCCCACTTCATCATGGAAGAAAGTGTCGTGATGGTTCTGATGGAAGTGTACCTTGCTATTGGAGCAAATGTTTCTTCATAGTCAATTCCCACCTTCTGAGAGAATCCTCTAGCCACAAATATTTCCTTGTACTTTTCAATACTTCCATCAGTGACGTGTTTTATCTTGTATATCTATTTCGAAGATACCACACTTTTGTTTATGGTTTGGGTACTATATCCCAAACATCATTCTTCATTATCAACTGGTATTCTTCTGTCATTGCTTCAACCCATTCTTTCTTCCGTGCAAATTCTTCATAGCTGGTGGGTTCTTGATCTATAAGGCAACACATCAAAGCTACATAACTAGAGTATGGATTTGATCTTTTTCTTATTCTTATGGAGCCTTCTGGAGCTCCATATCTCTCTGCGTCTTGTATGATTTCTCTTACCCAAGCAGGCTTTCTCTTTCGAGAGATATCCATAGTAGGGGGTTCTTGAGGTTCTAGCATATCATGATCTTCAGATGCCCCTATTTCATATGTATTCTTCTGTCATTGCTTCAACCCATTCTTTCTTCCGTGCAACTTCTTCATAGCTGTTGGGTTCTTGATCTATAAGGTAACACATCAAAGCTACATAACTAGAGTATGGATTTGATCTTTTGCTTATTCTTATGGAGCCTTCTGGAGCTCCATATCTCTTTGCTTCTTGTATGATTTCTCTTACCCAAGCAGGATTTATCTTTCGAGAGATATCCATAGTAGGGGGTTCTTGAGGTTCTAGCATATCATGATCTTCAGATGCTACTATTTTAGGAGAGGGTTCAACTTCTATCATTTCGAGAGGTACATCCTCTTCGTGTACTTCTTCAAGCTAGTACCTTCTATATTTCTTGAAAGATGTCTCTTCATCAAATGTTACATCCCTACTAATCTCGATATGATGGAATCCCCGAGATGCATATCCTGAAGGATTTGGAGACTTCACAGTATCCAACAAATATTCCCTTCTTTCCAGAAAGATCCAACTTGGTTCTCTTCTCTTTCGGAATATGTACATATACTGGGCAACCAAATATCTTGAGATGGATCACTTCAGGTTTATTTCCTATATGCATTTCTTTAGGAGTCTTGAATCCAAGAGCACTGTGAGATAATCTATCCTACACATATGCAGTTGTTCTTGTTGCTTCGTCCCATAGGTGCACAGGGAGTCCTTGGTCATGAATCATGGTATTCACTGCTTCCATAATGGTTCTATTCTTTCTTTCCACAACACCATTATGTTGGAGAATATAGGGAGTGGTTAGTTCCCTCTTGATTCCCGCCTCCTTACACAATGATTCAAATTCCTTTGAAGTATATTCTCCACCATTATATGATATCGGTGTCTTGATTCTTCTTTCTAAGTGGTTCTCTATCAAGGATTTGAATTCCTTGAATTTCCCGAACACTTCACTCTTGTTCTTCAAGAAGTATATCCAAGTATTTCTTGAATAGTCATCAATAAATGTGACATTATAATCATATCCACTTAATGATATGGAGGGCATAGGACCACATACATCATAATGAATTAATTCCAATGTACCTTTAGTCTTTGTTTCACTTTTCGGAAAGGGGTTATTGATGTTCTTTCCTCTTGCACATTCTTTGCAAGTTCCCTCACGATCAATATTTAGATCTGGTAACCTTGCTACCACCTTGCTCACATAGGGAAATGCTTTGTAGTTGATGTGAGCAAGCCTCCTATGCCACAATCGACTTGATCTGGTAGTCTCATGGACAAGGGTTGTCTCTGGATGTCCTTTGAGTTTGTACAGTCCTCCTTCTTCTTCACCAATGACCACAACATCTTCAAGTGTCTTTCCTTTGGACCACATAAGTACTTGTCCATCTATAAAAGCAAATCTATATCCTTTCTTATCTAGAGAAGAGATGGAAAGTAAGTTCTTTTTCAAACCTGGTACATACAGTACTTCCTTCATCTTCATGGAAGTCCCAGAGTCAAGCTTATAGATTGATTCACCAATACCTTTGATGAGATATTCATAGTCATCTCCTAATGATACTTTCTGAGGAGAGCTATTTTCCTCAAGTATTGACATAGTTTTCTTCTTCCCTATCATGTGCTTTGAATCACCATTATCAATAATCCATGTATCTTGTCCAGGTGTTACAGACCCAGAGAGTGCATAGAATAATACATATTCTTCAACATCTTCACCTCTAGTTAGTCTATTTCAAGGTCTTTATTCTTCTTCATTCTCATATTTAGCTAGATGAGCATGATGTCTCTTGTTGTTTTGTTCTTCTTTGGTGATGGACACTCTCTGGCAAGGTGTCCTATCTTATGACAGTGGTAGCATTGATACTTTGAGTAACCCTTCTTCTTCTTCTGAAACTTCTTCTTTGAAGGTTTATGATTACTCTTCTTGAAGTTTGATTTTTTTATTCTTTTAGTATGGATGGCTAGAGTCTAATCATATTCTCTGAGTAGAGCTTCTCTGTTGGCTACTCTAGCTTCTTCTTGTATGCAATCTTCCCATACTATGTCAAAATTCATACTTTCTTTTCTGGCACACAAAGTCTATATGAATAAGTCCCAAGGTCTAGTGAGACCATTGAGAGTAGTCATAACTAGTTCATGTTCGGAAAGGGTGTCTCTAATAGCACTTAGTTGTTCTCTGAACTGGGAGACCTGTGTGAAGTAATCTTGAATTGATTCTCCTTTTCTCATCTTGGTGCCCTTCAGTGGAGCTCTCAAATTCATATTTATGTTAATGTTCCTTCCCTCATACATTCTAGAAAGTGCATCATATATTTTCTTAGGTGTCTTCTTAAATGACACTTGGGGGATCAAGTGATCTTTGATAGAATCAACAATGATCCTCATTGCCTTGATTAGGTCTTGTTCGTGCTTCTCCTTAGCTTCATCTTCTTTAGGTTATGCAATTTCATCCTTGATGTACTTGTTAAGGCCATTCTCTTCTATAATGAGACCAATTCTATACTTCCAAGTTAGGAAGTTTTCTATACCTTCTAGCTTGTCCTCAAACTCAGTGCTTAGGGCCATCTAGTCCAGTAGGTCACTAAAAAATGAATTTTTTCAAAATGAAAAGCCGACCGTACCAGGAGATGCGCTTGAATGAGGTGATTTGGTTGGTCCAACTGATATCTAGAGATCCCAAATCTTCACCCTTCAAATCCTACTTGCAAGGTTGCAGCTTTGCAAAATTTATGGTTCTAGTTTTCTGCTGTTTTCTGGTTCATGACCAAACTAGGGTTTGGATTTCCTGGAGATTCAACCACCCAAAAACTTCAATCCTGGGCTCAATAAATGCGCTGAAGGGAGGCACAACTTTCTATGCAAACAGATCTTTCAAATTCCAACTTTTGCATAAACCCTAATTTCTTCTGGAGAGGGAGGAGAGAGAGTTTCACCTTGTGAAAGTTGTCTTATTCAGGTTAGCTTTGATACCATGTTAATATTTCATATGCTAGACTAGATATCATTAGTGTTCAATTCAAATTCATAGCAATGGCATATGCATAATCACTGAAAGAAACACAATCACAATATAGACACAATATTTATCCCGGGAACCCCTCAAGGGGAAGAAAACCCAACAAGACTTCCTCTGTGTAATATGTTTAAGATAAACCCCCCAAAACAGGTATTCTCCTCCTTGTTGATCTCTCTCTCTCTCTCTCTCCTATGCGCTACACAAGTGAGTGAGCCTATGTTCAAATAAGAGGCACAACTCTCCTATTTATACACATTAAGCCAACTGACTTTTACCCTAAACAAGTCGGCCCGACTAAACTGTCTAGGCTGACTTCACCTAGCAAGACTCAAAATAGTATTTTATATCATACATTAGGGTACTAATGAACCAAATTACAATGGAGGCTTTAACTCATGACTCTATGATGACCAATTACAATAGTAACACCCCAACAGAGAAATAATAACCTCTCCCTTGGGTTACATCAGTAAAATACATTTAGAATATCCTTTGAAGTTACAATATTTCAACAGAAACAACCGGAAGTTTTTACAGTGAAGGGAAGGAAAGAGCTACTTTGAAATATAAATAACTCCCTTTATGATCTAAAGAAATCACCTAGGATCATGGTGCCAAAATTTCAACACATACAACCTTGGAATAGGTTTTATGAGAAGAAAGGTTGATCACTATGCATAATCCAACCATGTAAGTAATTGCTTCATTAATATAGTTCCTTATGTTGATGACATGTTGATAAAAAAAAACATGAATTTCGTCAAGAGGTGAAAGTGCAGCTACCTTCCAAATTTGACATGAATGGTCTCGATGGTGGTAACTTCATTATGTGGATGGAGATTAAAAGAGATAATGCAAATAATGGAAACTCTATTTGAATCAAAGAAAACATGTGAGACAATATTACATAGATTTAGTATGCAAGAATGTAAACTAGTCAAAATCCCTATTCTTATAGGTGTAAAGTTATCTCGAATAAATGTTCCAAGCAACATGAAGAAGAAGACATGTCACGAGTTACCTATGCTAATGTTGTTGGTAGTTTGATGTATGCAATGGTATGCACTAGATTGGACATTGCTCATGTAGTGAGAATTTTGAGCAAATATATGCCAAAATGGGGAAGGAGATGCATTGGACAATTGTAAAGATGGTTTTCAGTGATTTGTGTGGCACCACATATTATGCAATCTGATACCAAGGAAGAACTAGACTAGATAGACTGATATATGCATAAGGATTTGTTGATGCAAAATGAGATGTAGATCTTGACCACATAAAATCTACAAGTAGTTGTGTTTAGCCTATTTGTTGGATGAGCAAGAGGCAGATTACCATTGCACTTTCATCTAAACAATATGAATAAATGGTATCCACCCATGCAAATAAAGAAGTTACATGGCTTCAAAGATTGTGTTCAAGTATTGGGCTTGTGCAAAAAATTGTAAGGTTAGATTGTTACAGTTAGAGTGCAATCTTTTCAACAAATAATCTTGGTTATCTCACTAAAACAAAGCATAATATTAATGTATAGTACTACTTTATGAGAGGTGTGGATAAATACAAGAAGGTGTCGTTGGATAAGGTTGACACTTTGAAGAATGTTGTAGAATCATTGACGAAGTCCATTAGTATTGAGAAGTTCTCTTGGTGTAGAGAATCTATGGGCATTATTTCCCTGGACATGTGGTATAATTAGACTGTGGCCCACAGCTTTGCAATGAAAACAAGGAGTGGGAGAAAGTGAAAAGGTGATAGGTTTGGCTCTAGGTTTTGTTGGTTTTCCTGATTAAGGGTTTCCAGGATAAGTCTCTATGTATTGTGTGAGTGCCATTGTTTTAATCTTTGTTTTTCTTATGAATCTATATGCATTTTTTCACTTCACGGGTTTAAAACTAACAATTATAGGCTGGTATGATCATGAGAAAGAAAGCTACATGAAATAGTCCATTTAACTTAGTATATGGGATGTAAGTTACATTGGCTATTCATTTGAAGATCCTAGTGTATCAACTGTTGCAACATTTCACTTGAGATCAAGAGGCAGCATAGGAATGGGTGATCCAATTGGTAGAGCTTGATGAAAAGTGAAGGAGGGAATTCGATCACCTTGTACAAAGTTAGAGCATATCAAATAGATGATTTAATAGGAATACTCATCCAAGGGAATTTAAGAAAGGGGATACGGTTCTCATGTGGAATAAGAAATATGGAAAACAAGGGAAACATGGGAAGTTTGGTTGTCTATCATTAGGCCCTTGTAGGATTGAGGATGTTGTTGGTTTGACTTCCTTCTACCTCAATGAGTTGGATGGAGAGGAGTTTTCATTACCCATAAATGGGAAAAATCTCAAGTTGGATGTTTTTTGCATTGCTTAGTGTCATATAGGAAGACTAGAAAATGAATCAGCTCTAGAGAGAAAGTAGAATAAGATTGTAATTGCATTTCATGCTAGGTTGATATTTGTTGATATTTAACTCATGCATTCCCTAAAAATTTAGGAAGGCTCATCCATTTCTTCATATATATATATATATATATAGCTGTAGCATTTCATAGACCATTATTTTGGGCCATGCATTTAAGACATGATGGATATTGTATTGGTAACTTATGGTCTCAAGGTGAGATTATCACTTTGTCACTAGAGCTTATCACTTTCATGCTGAGCTTCATTGGGTACTATATATTTATGAGTTTCTTATGCACTTTATCACACAGTACATGTACCCATGTTGGAGCCAATTGCTACACCATATTTTTTATGGAGTGTCAAAGGACCATTTTTCATGAGACATGATAGGATTAATTTTAGATCATGGGAATGATCATGGTTTGCATATTTTCCTTGATATATGACCTCGACCACCCAAGCATATGTGGTATTCATGGAAAACAACCTTGCATGATCAAATTGTCCATACCATTTCACTCTCATCAACATGGATTGATTATGTGTGTACCATTGGTGGAGGTTGTTTTAGTTGCATATATCTTTTCATATTGATGAAGGCACTTTTCTTATGTTGGATCATTGTTGAGGAGATCCCCTTGTTATTTACTCTTGCTTGTGATTTTCAAGTCACAATTATCATTTGGTTGTTGCATGGTGGGTTCTTGTCTTGCTCTTAGTTGTTTGTGTCCTTTATCACATGGTCGGGTACTTTCCTGGTGTTTTCCTTGATATCACTCACATTTAAGCACCTTTCCATTGTTGTGCCTAGGCATCATTTATATTTTACCTATTGTCACCTTGTACTTTGGTATAACCTACATTACACTCATATATGATCACACTCCATTTCCCAGAGGGAACATAAGATAATTAATCAATTTTCATATAAGTTTGACTTCATAATTAACCTTTCATTTTCCATATTTCATTATTTCACATTTTCCATGTGTGAACACACAAAAGTGGTTTGATATATTTTTATCATTGATTAATTAAGATCAAACATTAACTTGAGCACTACATTATTGGCATATTAATATTCATAGGTTATAAACCTTCATTGAAGTTTCGCTTCATAATCAACCTTTCATTTGTCATATTTCATTGTTTCACATTTTCCATGTGTGAACAAACAAAATTGATTTTATATATTATATTATTGGTTAATTAAGACCAAACATTATCCTGAGCACTACATTATTGACCTATTAATATTCATAGGTTATAAACCTTCATTGAGCTCACATTTCCTAAGCTGTAAAAATTAAAATTAAAAATATAAATAAAAAAAAGTTAAATCATTCAATAGGAATGCAACTGTATGTCCATATGGTACAATACACAGGTGTAGTGCTCCCCCTTCGGCACACGTGATGAAGAAATATAATATAAAATTAATATTTGGTAGTGGTTTCCCCTTCATCAATTTGTTGGGCCTCTTGTGGAACCTTTCACACTCAAACGTACCATCTAGTTTGACCATGTTTCACCCTTACCCTTTGGCACATATGCCAAGGAAGTGGTTGAGCCTTACACAAGATTTTAGAGGTTAGTTGCAGCATGTGCCATAGCCTTTTTTTCTGCAACCACCATCCATTCATATATCCTTGTTGACATGGCAATCATCCTTATCTCTTATTGGCACAATTTTCTAGGTAGTGTGCTCGACTAGAGGGTCCACATGTATCTTTGAATGAGTCTTCTTTACACCTTGTTTCACTTTGTCGAGGCTTAAGTGACTTTGGACTTATTCACACTATTTTTGGAGGAAATTCTAAGTTATGCATGTGCCATAGCCTTTTTTTCTGCAACCACCATCCATTCATATATCCTTGGCCACATGCCAATCATCCTTATCTCTTATTGGCACAATTTTCTAGGTAGTGTGCTCCCCTAGAGGGTCCACATGTATCTTTGAATGAGTCTTCTTTACACCTTGTTTCACTTTGTCGAGGCTTAAGTGACTTTGAACTTATTCACACTATTTTTGGAGGAGATTCTAATTTATGCATTTTTTGAGATTGACTTTTGAAGCGATCTTATAGTTGGAGAGAGGGGATATATTTTATGCATTTTTTACTTGTCAACTTTAACCATTAGGAGGTGTGCTCTCTCTTGGAGAGATGAAGCTTATTTTGAAGATCATTTCATATCCAAGCAATATTTTATTATTAGTTTGGCTTGTCTATTTTGAAGACTAGTTTGATGTGTTAATTTTGATCATTATAATAATATATTTTATTGTGAGCTTGTTGAGTTCAAAACTCCATAAATTAGAGGCCACCCTCACTTGTTATAGTTGTTGAGAGAGTGAATTTTAAGAATAATAATATTTTTTGGAACAAATATTTGGAAAGCATTATTTTCATGTTGTGAGAGTAAATTATTGGAAAGCCACTCAAGTAAGAACACTACTTCAATTGGTGGAAAATATCTAAGTGTAAAAACCCTATTCTTGTTGCTTGTTAATTTTTTTACTCTAGTTCCATCACACTGGCAGTAATTAGATCTAAGAATATTTAGACAAACACACTTAGGATAGTTTGAAATTGACATCCGCTAAGAGTTGTTCCCTTCCAAACTAACTTTGTGTTAATTTTTAGCCAAATAGGATTTATGTAGCATGCAACTAGACAGCCCATTAATCTCATTACAAAGATGGAATATTTCCCTCTTGCATAAAAAGTCATTGATTTCATCAGCTCAAGAAAATCTTGGCACTAGTCTACCTTTCTCACCATCCAAAAAATAATTATTTTGGACATTTTCTATATTTATCTACATTATGGAAATTGCAAGTAATTTTTTGTTTTTTTTCTTCATACTTTGAGCACTTAATTTGTTTTAGAAATTTCATTTCTAGCTTTGCATTTTGGTTTATAAACTTTACTTTGCATTTTAAACTAAAGGCGTTTTAATTTTCAGTATTCTGGAATTTAGGTTTTAGTTATTGTTTAAACTTTTCTGCAATTTTGAGCAATTAATTTACTACAAAAATTTCAATTTCTAAAATTGCATTGGAGTCTAAATACATCATTTCTAGATTTAAAATTAGAACTTTTTTAACCATATTTGCATTCAGGAATTTAAGTTTTAAATTTATTTTTGAAATTTATGCATTTTCTAACAAGTTAATTAAAAAAATTAAATTCTAGATTGCATTTGTGCATTAAACTTTCATTTTTATATCTTAAGCTTCCTCAAACATTCCATTTCTACAATTTTGAACTTTCCAGCGACTAATATCATCACTTAAATCATATTTGTACAAAATCTTAACAATTTCACACATACTCCCTATACTAGACTATATGTTGATTTGTAGCCTTGAACTACAATGCTCATAACATACCAATCAGATCACAAATCAAATTTTATTCAAGTATAACAACATTACATTTAGGACCTCAAACCTTGGACTTAAATTTACTTTAGGGAAGTCCCCCTTGTGCTAGACAAGAACTAGCCTAAAGCGAGAGGAAGAGTTGAGGAAGAGTTGTTCTAGTGGCAATGGACAACCTTCTTGAGTTTAACAAAGCTATCACTTTGATGCTTGAGACTTTATACTTTTGTGAGTGCTAGATTTTGTTTTAATAAGGTGCATGGTAGGATAGCCATGTGTGCATGTTTAAGGAGGCCCTTTATTGGATGAAGTAGGCATCACTTGCTTGGTACTCATAGATTAATGTGTATCTACAGAGTCTGAGCTTCACTAAGACTATTGCAAATCCTTGCTTGTATTATTTGTTTGATAAATTTGATCATTTTATCTTATTGTTGTTTTTAAATGACCTAGTCTTGAAATGTAGTTCAAAAAGATTGATAGCATAATGCAAGAAGAAACTAACAAATGATGACATGAAAGATGTAAATCGATCTTATGCACTATTTCTTGAGTTTGGAGGAGTTCTTCAGGTAGGGTACATATGTAGTTGAGATTCTAAAGAGGTTTCATATGATAAGCTGTAAACCCTTGGCTATTCCTATGGTTATGAAGTTATCAACATATTTAGATTTGGTTGATCCATTGATATATAGAGGGTTGTTAGGATCCCTCATGTATTCGGTAAATACCGGTCTTTATATTTCATTTGTTGTAAATACATTGAGCTTACAACATGCATAATAACAATAAATAATAATAATAATTAATAGCTAATAGTTAATGATTAATAAAATGAGACATCCTATCTAAAAGACATGATCTATTGAAAGGACATAACTTATCATTATGACCAGTCAATGCTATAAGTACACCGTCACATGGTCATTGTATCATCATCTCATATTTATACATTTATTATATACTTGTCCTTTATAGATCATAACCTGTTATTTTACTTAAATTGGATATCCATCTATTAAATTATTGTTTGAATTTGAGAAACAAATCTTGTTTGTTTCATTTGATATCAAACCCTGTTGTCTAATCCAGCCCTTGGCCACTCATTTTTTTTAGAATTTATCTAATTTTACCAAGATTCATAGACAATAATTTGACCTGTGGCCATTTTCAAAATTCCGTTGAAGACCAAATTATTCTGTTGCAAAATTTAAAGAATGAACTAGAGAACAAAACATCAAGGTTTTTAATAGTAACCAAGAGAAAAAAATAAAAATAAAAATTGTGTCTATCCAAAACTATGAGAACCATCTTTATCATAACTGTCTACCACCATTTGGAGAGCCGACTAAACCACTATTATGATAGGTGTCACCCAGAACGAAAGAATGATATATAAGTAAGGCCACCATTGCTTGATTCATTTGACAAACAAGAATTTTAGCTGGCAACAAATCCAATCCAAGTATCATAGCTTTGCACGAGTCTCTTGGTTGAATTATCTAAACATTCAAGTTGTAACGTTCGTTTTATAAGCCACCAATTACAAAGAGGCAACTAAGGAAATATCAGTGCAAGAAAACAACAAAAATCTCGCTTATTATAATCGTATCAATTTGTCTACACAAGGTCATGTAAAAAGACAACAAATAAAGTCATTGGGGAAAGAAAAAACTTGCTGAAAATCTGTTGTTAAAATAAAATTTCATGGGTTACTTTGCAACTTCGATTTGAATCGATGCAGGATTTGAATCAATGCAGGGTATGGGAGACCTCGACCACAGTGATTGCAATCAAAACCCAAAATCAACCCCGATCCAGAATGTGATGCTAGTGATGCCTCCTTATGTCAAGTTATTATTGAACCATGCATGGTGTAAGAAAAAAATTATATTTATTTTTCTTTATCGATTTTAAAAAGATGAAAGAACCCAATTTTAATTAAAAATAACCAACATAGAAGTGTCTTAAACTTGAACCTATCAAGCACCGAGAGGGATCCAATTTCTTGAGTTCTAATTATTTTTTAATCTTAAACTCATGAAATTCGACCCCTCTCTTGCTTGATAGATTCTGGTTTACATTTATTTTTATTTTTTAGGCATTATTTTTATTTTATGAGTGTACATGTATTTTTTATTTTATAGAGCTGATGTATATCTTTATAAACATATTTTTATTTTTGGTAACGTTACATTACGTTACAACATCTCCCCCATACTGGATTGTATAGCACCTCACTCCTCTCGGTGCAATAATTTCAAAAAAAGATAGATTTGAAAAAAAATAGAAAATACATTTAAAAAATTGCAATGTCAATTTTTTCATAAATTTGAAAAAAATCACAAATATTAAAAAAAAAACTAAAAAATTGTAAAAATAAGAAGAAAAAAAATACAAAAATACAAAAAAATATAAATATAAATATATATAAAAAAAAAATTATTATTATTATTTTGACAAAAGTGGTTATGGTTTATATTATAGAAGCAGTGGAGAAACCACTGAAAGAGATACAAAATTCTGATTTATATAGAAACCAGAGTAGTTTGTGCCAGTAGGATCCAATACAACCTTGCTCGATCAAACTAATCCAAATTATAGTCAAGCGGATGCGTAGGACCTCGCCTCTTAAGGAGGTAAGGCTGAATAGAGGTGATGATTTACAAGTTTTGCTTTATACCATTGCTTTATTAGCTGCTTGATCTGCCTTGGAATGTAGCTCATGTAGAATGTGAAAGAACTCTAATCGTTGAAAAGACTTAGAGATGGAGAAAATTCTTTTGAGCAGTCTAGCAAGCCTCAAGTTCCGACAATGACTTGCTCCATTCATAGCCTGGATCATTAACTCATGAGAATCTCCAAATATAATGGCTTCATCAACCCCCTTGGCTTCAAATTGCTTAAGTCGTTGCCAAAGCCCATAAGCTTTAGCCATGTTGTTTGTGTCATTTCTTATATTCCAGTAGTATTCAGTTTCATTTTTCCCTTCGGAGCAGAGGATGACCCCTCCCCCTCCCGCCATCCCTGGATTCCCCTTTGAAGCTCCATCAAAGAATAATTTGAAAATTTTCCTCTCTATCATCCAGTTTTCAAACTGAGATTGATCCAATCTTATTTCCCAAACTTCCAACGACCTCTTGGTCATATCTATATCTAAATCAGAAAAGTTGAAAGAATGCAGCCAATTAACCTCGTTGGCCGTAAGTTTGATTTTGTTTTTAGGAAGCAAAGACACATTAAGAATCTCTCCCATAAGAGCTTGCATCTTAGATGCAATTTTTTTCGGGTGGCTGGGCCTTGTCTTGGAAGGTTCTTAGATTGCGTTCAATCCATATATGCCAAAAAATGAGTTTTGGGAGCTTCAACCAACAAGTTTTAATTCCATCTTTTTTGTCCCATGCTCCATTATACACTTGCTCCCATTTGACAAGACACTGTTGTATATTTCCTAGCGTCACATTCATTGGACAACGGAATGGGCCAGCGAAGCCTCTCCTTTCTAAATTATATCTAGCTAAAATCCTTCCATGCACTAGCGTCCAACTAAACATATCGATTTTTGGTAGCGTTTTAACATTCCACACTCTTTTCTAGACTAGAAGATTGTTGGGCACGTTTAGAAGCGATGAGAACATCCTGTAGCCTTGTGCATAGGTGTACTTACCAAAGCTGCAACCCCATCCTCGCTGATCTTTCATTCTTCTGGCCACTGTTGTTGAACCCGATAGTTTCTCAAGGAATTGATTCTTCTCTATCTTCAAATTCTACAAGGCAATCCGGAAGAAACCAACCAATCCATCGATAGGATGGGTCATTGTCGCATCGAGAGCTTTCCCGCAACGTGTTTAATCCATGCCTTTCTAACCTGCTTTTGAAGCCTGGTAGTGAGAAGAGGAGGGGATTCCCTAATATGGAGTCCTGCCAAAACATTACATGTTTACCATTACCTGGAATCCAATGGAGATCTTCTTTAAACAGAGGCAGGGCCTTCTTGCAGAGAGAAAATATGGGAGAACCTTGCTTGACCACAGGTTTGAATCCAGACACTGAAGCCTCAAGCTTGAAAAATATTTGTGCCTGAGCACCTAACTGCTCTAGGAAGGTTTTGTTTCGATTATATTCCAAAGGAGTTTAGCTCCCATCGCTAGATTTTGGAACTTCAGATCTCTAATCGGAAGACCTCCTTCCATTCGAGACATTTTGATTTTCTTTCTGCTGATAAGGGAAAATTTCTTTCCTCCACTGTTTTTCCCTCCTTGCCAAATGAAGGATCTCAATAGGATTTGAATAGTAGCGAGAGTTTTGGAAGGAGCCAACAGAATTGAACATTGATATAAGGGATAGTTGTTCAGAACGACCTTTATCATTACCAGTTTCCATGCCAGATTAACCAAACCGCTCCCCAAGCTAGGATTATTTTTTTGAAATTTTCAATCAATGGGCTCCAATGAGAACTTTTCGGTTTGATTTTTAAAATTGGAACCCCTAGATATTTAAAGGACTCCTAGGTAGTTGCTCCTTCAATTCCTAAAATGTGGGAGATTCTAGTCATCTCCCTGGGGTTTATATTCCAGCTGTAAATTGAGCTCTTTCTTAAATTTAGCTTGCTTCTAGAAGTCTGGCAGTAGGATTCGGTTTCAATCTTGAATCTTCTCGCTATGAGCTGGCTGGAGCATCTAAGCAATATTGTGTCATCTGCAAACTGTGCATGGTTGATGTCTTTAGTTCCCCGAGCAATCTTGATGCTAATTAAATCTTGGTCCCTCCTAGCTTGCTCGAGTTGGAGGCTAAGTACAGAAGCTTGGATTGCATAGAGAAATGGAGAGAGCGGGCGGCCTCGCCTCAGGCCTTGAGAGGCTTGAAAGAAGGTTGCAACCATTCCATTAACAAAGGGAGCAATCCAAGGCTTACTTATGCAAGATTTGACCCAATGAATGAAGCTTGGTTCAAAACCATACCTTATCATTACTTGAAAAAGAAAGGAATGGCAAACTATGTCAAACAAATTGGCTAAGTCTATTTTCACCACCATACCTTTTTCACCATTCTTCAAACTGGATTGGATTGCCTCTTGAACCAAAATGATATTATCCGAGATTCTCCTTCCTTTAATGAAGCCTCCTTGATTCTCTGGAATGATATGTGGCAGGATGCTTTTTAATCTCTTAGCCATAATTTTAGTGATTATCTTATAGCCAATATTACATAGTGAGATGGGTCGAAATTTGTCAAAGGAGATATCATCTTTCTCTTTGGGGATAACTGCTAGAAACACAGAGTTTGTGCTCTCACCGATTTTTTCACACAACTACGATTTTACCAACATTTTAAATAAGTCCTTTTGCACAATTTCCCAACACTCAATAAATTTTGCAATGAATCTGTCCGGGCCTGGTGCCTTATCGTCTTCCATGTCTTCCATGACATATTTTATTTCTTCCATCGTGATCCTTTGCATCGGGTTGTTATTATCCTTTCTTTTGACTAGCCTTGGGACTAGATCCATAAGCTCATTCGTTGGATTGGTGACTAGCTCCACTGAATAGATGGCACTGAAGTAACGAGAGGCTTCTATTTTATTTTTTTCAGAGTCCTAGATAAATTGATCGTGAGAATGAATCTCATGTACAACTTTATAATTCTTCCTTGCCTCTGCCTGTTTATGAAAAAAGATAGTGTTTTGATCCCCGGCTTTAAGCCAGAGACATCTAGATTTTTGTCTCCAAAAATCTTCCTCCTGCCTATAGGCAACATGTAACTCTTGGTGAAGATTTACTTCCTTTTTTAAATCTTCCTTTGAAATTTGGTTTGCCTCCATGGAGAGATGATGGGCCTCTAACGTTAGCATGGCTTTGGCTCTTCTCTGATCTAGGGATGCTACAGATTTGGCCCACGACTTGAGCTCCCTATTGACTCTTCTCAAATTTTCTTCCCAGACATAGAAGGGGGAGCCCGTGACTGGAGCTGACCAAGTTTCAGCTACCATCCCGAAGAATTCTTCGTGAGAGGCCCATATAGGGCTAAATCTAAAGGGAATAGGGTCGAGATTTTGATCTTTCCTCATCTCCAGAAGGATAGACTTATGATATGAGCCTCCAAACAACAAGATTTTGGAGGATGGATTTAGTCCCAGTAGAAGAAAGGAGTCTTGGACCAAAATCCATCGAGCTTGGCAGTTATGTGCCCTAGCCCCAGCCTCTTGTTAGTCCAGGTGTACTTCCCTTTAGATGGTATGACATATGATAGGTCCCAGTCCAAGATAAGCTCGTCAACTTGCTCCCTTATAGAGTCTCTGACCAATGACCCTCCTCTTTTTCTAGCTTGATTTAAAATGACATTTAGATCGTCGGCTAGAATGACATTGCCCAACGAGTTGCTCATTTCATCCCTTGGGAGGTTCCAACAATCTTTTTTTTCAACATATAAGGCAGGGACATAAATATTAAAGAGTCTTACCTAGATATTAGATTCTTTATGTAGCAACGTAGTGAGAATCCAACGACAACAGTGCTTGGATTCCATTAATTCAAATCTCTTAACATCCCAAAGCATTCCAATTCCTTCGGAGGATCCCCTGGAACTGACTATAAGTCCTCCTTTCTTCCAAAAGTTTGCACTTACCTGGAGAAATGATTCTTTCTCCATCTTGGTCTCATGTATCAGTAAAATGTTTGGATGGGATAATCTGACCAAGTCTTTCATAGCTTCTTCCTTAACTTTAATGCCCAGATCTCTACAGTTCCAGGAGAGGACCTTCATTACTTCCTTTTGGTAGATGAGGGAATCCCTTTCTGGAATCTCCCTTGTTGACGAGTGTTCCTGGGGTTTCGAAGGAGTTTTTCCAAGGTTAATCGAGAGCCTTGTAGTTTGTCCTTGTACGTGGCTTGTTCCCTCACTTCTTTGGTCAATTTCCTTCCTCTTGCCTTCTTCTTGCCAAGTGTAGTCATCTCGATTTCCCCTTCCTCTTCTTCCTCTTCATAAGTGTCAGATTCCTCCTTTGATTTTTCCCGATTTCCTCCTTCCTTTACCACCTTTGCTCTTGAATCTGAATGGACCAATGGGGCGTTCTCTTTCTCAGACTGGTCAGATAAGGCAACTTCTTTTTCTGGTTCTTTATTCTCTCCGGTGTTCGAGTTTTCTTCAATAACGAGAGGTCCACACCTAGTCTCCCTGGCCTTTTGAAATTCTGGATTTTCCTCAAGAGGGGTTTTCCCCAGCACATTCTTTTTCACCTCTTTCCTTTGTACTTCCCCGCTTTTTGGCTTTGACTTGCTCTTCTTTACTTCTTTCCACTCTTCCTCTTTTTCTTGTTGGACCTTCTTCTTTCGTGGGAAGTTACTGAAAAAATGCCCGTATTCATGGCACCCTTTGCACTTGAATGACAATTGTTCATAGTCCAACTTTTGGAAGTGATACCAGCTTCCAACTATGAGATTGATTGCCTCCGGTAAGCCATCTTCTAGATCCACCTCCACACAGATCCGAGAACAGGCATATTGGTCTTTGGGATTTGCCATGTTGATATATCTTCCCCATTAGAGGAAATTTCAACTCAAAATGGGCCTTTTAACTTTAACTCAAATTCCATGTAATCATGTGTTAGCCAATGAAATTGCTTTAAATTTGAAATACCGTATAGGTCTTAAACACCTTTTAATATAAATTTGTTGATAGGTATCATAAAAAAAACTACTTTTTTTGTTTGTATTTTCGACATATCTCCCCGTGTTTTTACTCAAATTTCGATCGGGAGAGCTCGTTGGATGCAGAATTAAATTCCGCATCCAACGAGTACCCACTCGGCATACTTTTGATGGACCCCACTACCCCAAAAACAAGAAATACCTGAAAAAATGTGAATGTCCAGGCTACCTTAGATCCAGCTCCCAGATGTTGCCTACGTAGCTTGAGGTCACCCTTCATGATCTCATCCCCACTGGGCCTATAGTAGGCTCAATCCCCAACGGGATTTCACGACGACGATCTCGTAGCAATCGTGTTCTTGCAGTTGACGTTTTTTCAATACACAACAATTCATATTATTTATTTATTTTTAAATACAAAACTAAAAACCTTAAAAAATAAAACAATAAAAAATTTAATTTAAAAAAATTTAAATTTTGAACTACGACCAATTAAGAAAACCACAACCATAGCTACCAGTTTTGAGAGGATGTGACAATTAAAACATTACAAAGAGATTGCATTTTGTGGTGCTTGAACTCCAAAAACGTTGCCACTCATTGAACATTGATTGTCGACCTTTACTTAACGGACACAATCGTTCATAATGAATGTCATTAAAGAAGCATCACATATACATTTTTCATTAAATGTTGAATGTTGACCTTTACTTAACTGACACAACACATTGAGTGTCAGAATTATTAATCCTCCCTTGTCCAATTTGGTCATATGTCTAAATCGGGAGTCCATCCAGTCTATTTATAGTCATTAACACCATTGGGTCCACTTGGCTTAATTGGGGCACATGTTTCAGTTACTAGAGTGTGGGGAACACTAATTGAGGCTCACTGCCACTGATTGCACTTGATTGCATCAGTTTAGGAGCCTCCTAGACCAATCTCTACAATTTAGGAGCCACTAGGAGTGCTGAAACCAACCAAGGTCAGTTCAGTTCAGTTCAGTTGATGACTGGTTAAGCTAAGTTAAGAGTCAGTTACATTCAGTTCTAGTCCTCTACATTCAGTTAGTGCTAGGTTTACTTGACTGAACTCAGGAGGGGTGCATTTCTCACCTACCACAGTCAGTTAGCCTTAGTCAACACTGAATGTAACATTTGAGTTGTGTTTTAGAACTCCGATGAACTCCAATTATGGTTTAGACAAGGTCAGTTAACTATTGAATCCTTTGATAGTGATTTAGATAAGGTCTTAGTTACCTACAGTCAAGTAGAGTCTAATCAATTCGAATTTCCTCATGTGGATTCGAATTGCTTGTGGCTATTAAAGCCATTGTACTTTATTGTAATTATCTATCTAATTACCCTTTGATTAATGAAAAGCATTCACAGCTGCAAGCCATTTTTGCACTGTTTCATTCTTCAATAACTGAGTAAATTGTGTGATCTATCATGTGAGTTGTGTGTTTGTCCACAGATGTATGTGCTCAATTTAATATGGTATCAGAGCCTCAGCGGACAAGGCACTTCTCCTCCTCAGATCTCCTATTGGATCATTTTTTGAGCAAAATTGCTCCTTCCAGCATTGCACCAGAAGCGGAGAATTTACCACTTAATACCCCAAGCAAAGGAATTGTTGATCAAGCTTGCTTGATTAACTAAGCTGGGTGTGAAGAAAATTTGAAAAGTGCAGGATGTCCGACCTTACGGTGCCCTTTTTGTTTTGTTTTGCAGGTACAATTTCGAATGGATTCATTAGTTCCTCTTCTCTCTTTGTCCACAAACTATTCAGAATGGAAGAAGAAGATGATTTCATCTTTGATGAGACAAGGTCTCTGTCGGATGTATATTGGACTCGGTAAAGAGTGTTTTAGTAAGATTGGCTGGTTGAATAGAAGTGATGGAGCTTTTGGAACAATAGCAACGGGTCTTTCTCCTAGCTTGCGCTACCTCATTAGATCTATTGAAGATCCGAAAGAACTTTGGACAAGATTGGACAGAACCTTTGAAGTGATTGATGAGGATCATAATAGCATTTTAGAGAGAATATCCAACACCATAAGCAGTCTTGATCCAAAAATCTCGGCCTCCACTCTCTCTGATGAATTTGTTCAAGATGAAGAAGAAGCAGAAGCTTATACACAGTCAATTCGAATTGAAGACAGTCTCCATGTAGTGACTCCTTCTCTTGATGCTCCGAAAGTTCATGAGATCTCTGATATCTCATCTCCTCATATTGTTGAAACAGAAGAAGACATACGAATCTCTAATATTGAAGATAAACACTGTTGCACTTCCATGCAAACATTCACCGGTGATATTCCTTTGAATTTTGTGCAAAATTTACCAGTAAATGCTTCCAAAAGTGAAGAGAAATTTGATTTTTCTCCCTCTAATGTTGCTGCTGGTGTGCAAATATGTGATACCTTGGATATTTTGGAAGAAATATCAAATTACCAGAGTGATCCATTCGCTCCCCATGATCTAGATTTTCCAGCAAATTCATGTAGGATTGCATGCACCAAAATTCAGAATTTTGAAGAAGAAGAAAGTTATGCATCCACCGTCTCGGTTAACCATTTATTTGAATCTGATATTAACCTTATTGGATCTGATATGATCTTATTTAGATCTGATTTGATATTGCTTGGTTTAATATATCAAATTCATAGTCTTCCAGTACTGCTTGTAGCTGTTCTCATCAACGGTGTGAAGAAACAAGTACTGCAAATCTCCTACAAAACTGTTGCTGGTGATTTGATTCCATTTCACAGTTTTGGATCTGTTTTGAACCTATTTAGATCTGATTTACTTTCTGATCTGATATTATTTGGTTCATATTTTAAAATCCAAGAGCTTTCAATCATGCTTGTAGCTGCTCTCACCAATTCTGGTGTGAAAAATCAAGTACCGCACTTTCTCTTCAAAATTGCTAATGGGGATTTGGTGTTAGTTTCCTCATATGAGGTTGCTGATATTTTATTATGTGATTCATTAGCTATTTCAGAAGCTATATCCGACTATGGAGCTCAAGCATTCGCTCTTAACAGTCCCAGTGCTTCTCTACCATTGATCACATGCTCGTCTCCTCTCAGAACTAGTAAAGAGGAACATTTTCTGCATCCGCCTGGACACTTGCTCCTAACACTTGGGGCTGTTCTTACCACTCATGGTTTGCTGTTCATGGCTGCAACATATCAGTTTCTTGAGTGTTTCTCACATGTTCTGAATCCTCAAGAGCCTTTTCTCACTTATTAGTTGACTTCAGTTGCTCTACATGGGTCCAGTCTTCATCCGGCAGCTGTCTATATTTTTGATTGAATTGAGCATATCATTCTTCTTCCAAAGAGGAAGGTTCCTCCAGACATAATGATGGAGAGGTTCACATGCTAGGGCCCAGGATACATGTGCACAGAAGAACCAAATTGATCCTAATTCTACCTGCTTAATTAGAGGGGCAGCGAGGGGGTGGGAGGAGGAGGGAGGTTCCCATGTGGTTTTTCCCCAGCACCTTGTTTTTGAGCAGTTACTTTACTTTACTTGATGTAATGGGTGACCTATGGTCTTAGTTATCAGAGCCCACGGATTGTCCAAGTTAGCATTCAAGGGGGG
The DNA here is from genome assembly GCA_001517045.1 of Pseudotsuga menziesii. Lineage (NCBI taxonomy): Eukaryota > Viridiplantae > Streptophyta > Pinopsida > Pinales > Pinaceae > Pseudotsuga > Pseudotsuga menziesii. The sequence goes on along the minus strand of LPNX011060096.1, from coordinate 4,490 downwards.
TGTTAGGATTATTAATCCTCCCTTGTCCAATTTGGTCATATGTCTAAATCGGGAGTCATGTCTAAATCGAAGTCCATCCAGTCTATTTATAGTCATTAACACCATTGGGTCCACTTGGCCTAATTGGGGCACATGTTTCAGTTACTAAAGTGTGGGGAACACTAATTGAGGCTCATTACCACTGATTGCACTTGATTGCATCAGTTTAGGAGTCTCTTAGACCAATCCCTACAATTTAGGAGACACTGGGAGTGTCGAAACCAACCAAGGTTAGTTCAGTTTAGTTGATGACTGGTTAAGCTAAGTTAGGAGTCAGTTACATTCAGTTCTAGTCCTCTACATTCAGTTAGCGCTAGCTTTACTTGACTGAACTCAGGAAGGGCGCATTTCTCACCTACCATAGTCAGTTAGCCTTAGTCAACACTGAATGTAACACTTGAGTTGTGTTTTAGAACTCCGATGAACTTCGATTATGGTTTAGATAAGGTCAGTTAACTATTGAGTCCTCCGATAGTGATTTAGACAAGGTCTTAGTTACCTATAGTCAAGTAGAGTCTAATCAATTCGAATTTCCTCATGTGGATTCGAATTGCTTGTGGCTATTAAAGCCATTGTACTTCATTGTAATTATCTATCTAATTACTCCTTGATTAATGAAAAACATTCATAGCTGCAAGCCACTTTTGCACTGTTTCATTCTTCAATAACTGAGTAAATTGTGTGATCTATCATGTGAGTTGTGTGTTTGTCCACAGATCTATGTGCTCAATTTAATATTGAGAACTTTATACTCAAAACAAAAAGTTTTGTTATAAAAAAACTCATATTTCTATGTCAAAAATATAAAAAAACAACCCTATAATCGAAAAGTGTTGTTACTCGTAGTACCGCCTTTTTTTGGAAAAAAAATTACATTTTTTTGAAAACCCTAACCAACAATCAAAACCCTACGTCAACCTCTGAATCGAAAAATGGTGTTATCCATAGCATCTTTTTATTAAAATATTTATTTATTTTTCTTTCATATTGATTTTAAAATATGAAAGAGCTCAATTTTAATTAAAAATAACCAACATAAATCCATCTTATATTCGCATCTATCAACACCAAGAGAGATCCAATTTTTGAGTTGTTGCGCCGAGAGGCGCTCTACAGCCCATTATGGGGGAGATCTTGTAACGTTACGTAACGTTATTTTTATTAATAAAAAATAAATTTTTTAATTATAAGCCAAAATAAATGTCGACTCGAAAAAACCTAATATGGGGGAGATGTTGTAATCTTCCTACCTAACAAAACAATAAAAAAATAAAAATTTAATTATCCTTAAAAAAATATGGGTGAGGAAAAAAACACAATATGGGGGAGATGTTGTAATGTTTTACTTAACAAAATAATAAAAAATGTTGGCCTTGCACATGGTTTTAAAACCATAAACCATGTGCAAACCATGGTTTAAAACCATGTGCATAAAACTATGGTTTTAAAACCATGCACATGGGTTATGGTTTTAAAACCATGTGCAAGGCCTTCTTAACAACCCATCGTTTTATTGTACATGGTTTAGGAGGGCCTTGCACATGGTTTTAAAACCATGTGCAAGGCCTCCTAAACAACCCATAGTTTTATTGTACATGGTTTAGGAGGGCCTTGCAAATGGTTTTAAGACCATATGCAAGGCCTCCTAAACAACCCATGGTTGTAGGAGGGCCTTGCATATGGTTTTAAAACCATGTATGGGGAAATGTTGTAATGTTAGTTCATAACAAAATAAATAATAATAATAAATACTATATGTGGGCCATAAATAATATTAAATATTATATGTGGACTTTAAATAAAAAGATGTGTCTTTTGGTTTGAATCAAATCAATGGATACCTACGAAGAGATTTGATCCCTCTCGGCGCTTGATAGAGCCTAGGATTTGGATCTACGCTCGTAATTATATTTTTAATCTTGCTCTCATTCCGGGTTTATTTTTTAGGTTTTACTTTTCATAATTTTTTATTGCGCCGAGAGGCGCTCTACAGCCCAGTATGGGGGAGATCTTGTAACGTTATGTAACGTTGTAATGTTACGTAACATTGTAATGTTACGTACCGTTACATAGATGTCAGCTATAAAAAACAAAACTTTTAATTATCTTCCAAAATAAATGTCGGCCACAAAAACAATCTAATATGGGTGAGATGTTGTAATGTTCCTACCTAACAAAATAATAAAAAATAAATAAAAAATCTAATTATCTACCATAAAAAAAATGTCTGTGAGAAAAACAACACAATATAGGGGAGATGTTGTAATGTTTTTACTTAACAAAATAATAAAAAATAATAAAAATAAAAAATTGAATTATCCGCAAAAAAAATGTTAGTCATGCACGTGGTTTTAAAACCATGTGCAAGGCCTCTTGAAAACCCATGGTTTTATTGTACATGGTTTAGGAGGGCCTTACAAATAGTTTTAAAGCCATGTGCAAGGCCTCCTAAACAACCCATGGTTTTGTTGTACATGGTTTAGGAGGTAGTTGCAAATGGTTTTAATACCATGTGCAAGGCCTCCTAAACAACCCATGGTTTTGTTGTACATGGTTTAGGAGGTAGTTGCAAATGGTTTTAATACCATGTGCAAGGCCTCCTAAACAACCCATGATTTTAGGAGGGCCTTGCACATGATAGTGATAGTGAATATTATGGGGAAGATCTTGTAACGTGATGTAACGTTAGTAATGTTTGTAATATGTCGGCAAAAAATAATAGTGATAATGAATATTATGGGAGAGATCTTGTAACGTGATGTAATGTTTGTAACATGTCGGCAAAAAATAATAGTGATAGTGAATATTATGGGAGAGATTTTGTAACACAAAATAAAAAATAATATCACTTTCGTAACATTATTTTTATTAATAAAAAATAAATTTTCTAATAGGCCAAAATAAATGTCGGCCACAAAAACAATCTAATATGAGGGAGATGTTGTAATCTTCTTACCTAACAAAACAATAAAAAAGTAAAAATTTAATTATCCAAAAAAACACAAAATTGAATTATCCGCAAAAAAATGTTGGCCTTGCACATGGTTTTAAAACCATGTGCACATGGTTTTGGTTTTATTGTATATGGTTTAGTAAAACTATGTGCACATGGTTTAAAAACCATGTGCCAGACATTATAAACAATCCATGGTTTTATTGTACATGGTTTAGGAGGGTTTTATTGTACATGGTTTAAAAACCATGTGCAAGTGTACATGGTTTAAAAACCATGTGCAAGGCCTTCTAAACAACCCATGGTTTTATTGTATATGGCTTAGGAGGGTCTTGCAAATGATTTTAAACCATGTGCAAGGCCTCCTAAACAACCCATGGTTTTATTGTACATGGTTTATGAGGGCCTTGCAAATGGTTTTAAGACTATGTGCAAGGCCTCCTAAACAACCCATGGTTGTAGGAGGGCTTTGCATATGGTTTTAAAACCATTTGTGGGGAAATGATGCAATGTTCGTTTTTAACAAAATAAAAAATAATAAAAAATATTATATGTAGGCCATAAATAATATTAAATATTAATAATAAAAATATTATATGTGGACCTTAAATAAAAAGATGTGTCTTTTGGTTTGAATCAAATTAATGGATACCTAAAAAGAGGTTTGCACCTCGAGAGATTTGATTCATCTTGACGCTTGATAGAGCCTAAGATTTGACGCTTGATAGAGCCTAAGATTTGGATCTATGCTGGCTATTTTGTGAGCAAACATATCTTTATAATTATATTTTTATTTTTGGTAACTTTAAATTAAATTACAACATCTCCTCCTTGCAATAATTTCGAAAAATACTAGTTTTGAAAAAAAAGAAAATAACATGTAAAACAATTAAAATGTCAATTTTTTTCATAAATTAAAAAAAAACACTTTAAAAATAGGAAAAAGACTAAAAACTAAAATACAAATAAAGAAATTGAATATATATATATATATATATAAAAGTAAAAATATATATATTAAACATTAATTTCTTTAAATACAAAACTTAAAAACATTAAAAAATAAATAAAACAATAAAAAAATTTAATTTAACTTAAAAAAATTGTTTCCGGAAGGGGATACGATCCTGGAGCCCTCCCGAATCCCGATAACCCCACAGAGCTCTAGTTGTTTTACTTTTATCTACTTGTAAGAAAGTGAACCAAACACATCTAGCAGTTGACTGACAGTATATTGAGAATGAAGAGTAATCCCGAATATCTATCGATACTCAGGTGTATAGGACCGGGAAAAGGGCTCTGATATGACTGGGTTGGCTATAGTTTTTCCGGCTCAGCGAATGACTGATCACGAAGTTAGACCATGCACGGGCTCGCTCTAAAATGACTAGGTGGGCTGTGCTATGAGCCGATCTGTTTGCCTTTGCTTCATTTTTATCCTTCCTTTGTAGTCCAATTCATGTAGTGAGAGGCTTTGATCGGCTATTAGGTATAGAGA